>JABUQX010072974.1:5000-10000 GCA_015478945.1 Trachelipus rathkii
ATAAATATCAGAGAAACACTGCTCGCCTCATTTTGCTATTCACCATCTCTAACACAGATAATCACTCGCATCTACCACCATTATATATCACTTATACGCTACTCCACCCAAATCACAACGGCCATATATCTATATAATTTTATTCATTCAGATGCCTACCACCATTACACCATTAATATACGTACACACCTGTCACAACGAGCCTTCCCTATTATTAATTATTTACCCTATCACCACACCAACCTAGTCATACGCTGCAAAATTCATTACATAAACATTTTATCTTATACCACACTTAATATATAAACTTAATAATAACTCAATATATATACTATCATATATCTATCATATATACTCCTTTGATTGTCCATCGATGGTTTACATATGCATCAATGATTCATATATAATATAGATTACCTAATAAAATATATATATATATATATTATATTAGTATAATAATAACCTCATACCATATACCTCAAATCCATACAATAAATCACAATCCCATATAAATTTACATAACTAATAAAGGTTCTGAAGAAGATAAGGTAATTAAAGCAATTAATTAGATTAATTTTGAAATGACGAAGAAAAGTTTTTAATTTTAATGATTTAACCGTTCCAAAACCATTTAATAATTATTTTAAAAATTATTTAATTTATTTAATTATGTCCTTTGAATTATTATTATTATTATTATTATTATTATTATTATTATTATTATTATTATTATTATTATTATATTATTATTATTATTATTATTATAAATCTAATTATATTATTACCGCTATATTATTATTATTATTATTATTATTATTATTATTATTATTATTATTATTATTATTATTATTATTATTATTATTATTATTATTATTATTATTATTATTGCTATTTTTTATTATTAATAGTAGCAGTAATGGTGGTAATGGTGATTGCATTATAACTGATATTATTATTATTATTATTATTATTATTATTATTATTATTATTATTATTATTATTATTATTATTATTATTATTATTATTATTATTTATTATTATTATTATTATTATTATTATAATTATTATTATTATTACAAGAATTGTAATTACACTGGTCTGCGTTTTAAATAATATTTTTTGATGTCTGATGATGTTCAGCAAATTCTATACTAATAAATCCCACTAATCACAAAAATGATATTTGTTTTCCTCTATCTGGAAAAATTTTCTTGGTAAGTAGGAAATTTGTATTTCTCATAATCTGTTCTTTTTTTAAGTCCCTTTATGCATGTATCATGATTAGACAGTTTGATGCCTGGTGTTGCAATTGCTAAAATCTCTTTAAAACGAAACTGAAATTGAATAAAACAAAAGAAAAAAAATTGTAGTGGAATCTTTTACAATAAAAAAATTAAAATTGGAATTTTTTAAAATAACAGGAAAATTTTAAGAAATATCATTATTTTTCTCAAAAATATGTGAAACGCAATATCTACAAGTATTTTAACTTTTTATTTGTGATTTGTTAAGTCATGCCACAAATTGAACTACTAATTAGGGAAAAAAGACAACTTAATTTCTTTTCTCTTATGAGTCGTTCTAGTTCATCCCCTTTTCAAACACGTGCAGTAGTCGGCCATCATGTTAATGTTCCAGCGACCTTGATACTTTTCTTCCATTGTTCGTATTTTCTGGTGAAACCTTTCCCTTGTTTATCACTATAATCTCTACAATTTTCTGAAAAATAATCCAAATGAGAACCCAAAAAGTTCAGCCTTATGGACATACGAGCTCCCAGGTTCTTAAAGCTTTTCAACAGATTACTAACGATGGTTTTATACTCGGGCTTCGTTGCTTTCCTAAAAAATGACTAGTAATTAATTTAAAATCAATTCAAGCTTTTTTTTCTATTTCGTCCATGGTCTTTTCAAACTCAGGATCTTTCATTAAGCTTCTAATCTGAGGACCATCAAAAATACCTGCATTCAATTTTGCCTCACTTATGTGTGAAGACACTTTTTATATATAAAGAAAAGCTTGTTTCTGTTTATTCATTGAATTAATAAGATTTTCATCAAACCTAGCTTTATGTGCAGTGATGGGAGCAGATTTTTTTTTTTTTATCAAAGAATGGGTTAGTGATGAGATTTTGAAATCCAGGTATAAAAGATTTCGAACTGGCCATATCATGATTCTATTCAAAATGCTTATCGTCTGAACGACTTTCCCACATACAAAGAAAGCAGGGTTTCTTGGTGTAACCTCCTTGCATTCCCCTAATACCAGAGAGATAACATGAGAAAAATAATAAGCAGCTTAGTAAATTTGTCTTTCTTGAGTTTTTGCATCATTGCATATCATTATTTGTAACAATATTAATCTCTAAATAGTTTTTTGTCAAAAAAAAAATAAAATCTACTCTAACGTACCATGAGATCACAACAGACTCTCCAATGATGATCGTTGTATTTGAGAGCATCAATACGAGTTTTCATATTGTCATAATTTTCTATCAGTTGGATAGAATAGCCAACTGGAACAGTACCAAGAAAATTACCATTATGTAAGATTACAGCTTTGAGACTACTTGAGGAGTCTATAAATAGTCTCCATTCAGATGGTTTATACACAACTCCTAAAGCTTCGATCAAACCCTTAATCTCCGAGCAATATAACAAAGATGAATTTTCATGAAGAGAAAAAGAACTGCCTGAATTCTTGATCCCTATTTCTGTACCAGTAAAATGTTGTTTCTGGTGCCAGTAAATTGCTCTCTCTAAGACGAGAGCCAAGATGCTGGGACGGCTCTTTTGATAGTCCTAAATCTCTTGTGAGATCACTGAGTTGTGCCTCTGTTAATGATTTTGGCTCACTAAAACCAGATGAAGGTAGAAAGAATTCTTCGAAGTTGTCCTCATTGCTCATCTCATCATCACTAACTTTATCCAGATTCAAGCTTTGAGGTTCGTCTGGAACTTAGACTAACCTAAGCCAGATCTATGGGGGATTTGTTTTATTGCAGAGAGCACATCTGGGTATTTAACAGCGTGCTTGTTTTTCTTGTTTTTCTTAGACATTTATTAAATTTGGGGAGGCATGAATGCTCAGAAATTGTGTATGTGTGTGTTTGAAAGTTAAAAAAAGCATTCCCCCAATTTACTTACCTTGTAAGTTTGTCATGCAAAAGTAGCAATCTGTTACATGATCCTTTCCTTCCCTCCACACCATAGGTATACCAAAAGGTAATGCCTTCACGATTCCCTTGCTTCAACGTCTTAAGTATTCAACACATGTTCGGCAGGATATGTGAGGAGCAAAGTCTTTATCTTGATCGCCCAACTTAAGGCCAAAATAGGCATGATAGCAGGCCTTTACAAATGGTGTAATGCTAGATTGTTGCCCAGCCAACACAACTTTGCCACATATGTAGCAAAATCTATTTGGGTTATCTTTGCATCTTCTATTCATGAAAATTTTTTGCAAACTAATGAAATGTCTATAATAATCTTAATAATAGTTATTAAATTAAAAAAATAGCTATGATAATCTTATAACATACAGTTTTCTTTTAACCTTTTACTAAAAAATATTGTTATATATGAAACCCTCCTGAAAAAATAAAGTATTTACAACGTTGGAACAAAAATCAACATTTAAAAAATATAAAAAAAAAAATTAACATAAAATATGTTGTAATGAAAAAAACTAGACCCGATGTGCAAAAACGAATTGACGATTTGATTTCAGCATAAAAATTATTATTATTATTATTATTATTATTATTATTATTATTATTATTATTATTATTATTATTATTATTATTATTATTATTATTATTATTATTATATAACTAGTTTTTAAAGTGAATAAAACCCGTATCAAGGGATTTCCTAAAGTTTGCTTATCATCTCTCCCCCATTTTTCATTCTTCCTCTCCTTCTCCCCCCCCTTCCTGCATCCAATTCTGGGATTATCCTAAAAAGTTTTTTTTTTTGATGAAGTCATGAATAAAAAATCTTTTGGGTATGCATTGTTACAGAGTTTAAAACAAAAAAAGTTAAGTTACTGTAACAGCCATTCGAAAGTTATTATTATTATTATTATTATTATTATTATTATTATTATTATTATTATTATTATTATTATTATTATTATTATTATTATTATTATTATTATTATTATTTTATGTTATTATAGAATATTGCACTATTGTTTTACTGTAAATTTATTATTATTATTATTATTATTATTATTATTATTATTATTATTATTATTATTATTATTATTATTATTATTATTATTATTATTATTATTATTATTAAATAATAATAATAGTCATTTTATGTTAAAAAATATATGTGAAAATTAATATTTTAATCAAACTACAACGAAAAAATAAACATTTTTTGTTTTAAAGTTTTAAAAATGGAACACATAAGACAATGAGAAGCAAAATGCAAAAATATTATAGATATTAAGAAGGAAAATAACACAGCGATATTCCTTAATTCGGTTGCAGAATCGGCAAACTCCGGCCGATGTTTTTGTTACGTTGTTATAAACTATATACAGATGTGCCGACTAGGTGTTCACCTTGAGGCTGCAAGGCTGCAAGGCTGCGAAGCTGGCGAGGCGCGGGGCGGCGGGGCGGCGGGGCGGCGGGGGCGGCGGGGCGGCGGGGCTGCGAGGCTTTTCATTATCATATCAGCATCAGTCCAATATCCCATTAGGAAGTATGACGTACCGAATTTCGGAAAATAATGATAAAATTCAGGGAAAAATTGTGTAAATATTGAAAAATCCTTTATTACGAGTTTGGTTTTCATGTTAATAATAACAATAATAATATAATATAATGAATAATAATATAATAATAATTAATAATATAATAATAATAATTATAAGTAATAATAATAATAATAATAAATAATAATAATAATAATGAATAAGTTAATAATAATTAATAATCATAAATGATAATAATAATAGTAATAATAATTAGATGAAAATAATAATAA
>JABUQX010072974.1:17500-27500 GCA_015478945.1 Trachelipus rathkii
TTAAGATTTAGCTTTCAATCATTTGCACTGCATCTTTATAATGCGTATGTTTCTTCATCACTACTGGATTGTAATTATTCCAGTGAATTTGTTATTGATTTATTTGTAGAAGATGTTAGTTCTGTATATTTATTTTTTTCCTTTTAATGGATGGTGGTTAATTAATAAAACTGCTCAGATTGAAGATTTCTTGGAGTTCACATGGGGTAAACATTTGAGTTGACAATTAAACTGGGATTAGACTACTTGGCTGAATCTAATCGTTTTTCTTGGTGAGTAGGTTTTCAATCATTTGCACTGTACTCCTTTGACGCGTGTGTTTCTTCTTCATCGCTACTGGACTGTAGAATTCCAGTGAATCTGTTATTGATTTCCTTGTATATATGTTATTGGTTCTGTAGATTTTGCTTTTTCCTTTTAAATGGGTGGAAAATTAATAGACTGTCATTAAAGTTCAACAATAAAGGTTTAATTTTTGAGTCTGAAGTACTCGCATGGCAAATTTGTATAAAGATATATAATATATTTTTATAACGGGAATCTAAGTAAGCTGCAATAGTATGAAGGTCATTAATTTCCACAGAACCAAAGTTTTTTTCTACCCTCTAGTTTAATTACATCTTTCATTCTTTTTAAACCGCCATCATTTTCATTTGAAGATGGTTCAAATGCTTCCTTAGCGTTGAGATTAATGGTATTACATAAGAGACAGAAGCTGTAGAGGCGCTGATTTGTAGTTCTTCAAATGTTTCAATAGCTTAATGCAGTGTGATATGATGTCATTTTCCAAATTAATAAGATTAACTTTGGAATACGAACTGGCGTACGAAGCAAGAAGTTCTTTGAGCAATATTTCTTTCCATCATATGAGGTGTACTATTCCAGCGAGTTGAATGTCTTTGATAACATTAAGATATGGAATATCAAGCCGTTTTTTTTGAATTGGCCGTGCCTTCAACTCATTTACATATTTATTTTATTTTAGATACAGTTTGTGTATTTTTATTATAAAATTTAATCTATTATTATTAAACATCAGCGCAACATCCGCAGGGCAAAGCGCTGATTGGATGCGGATCTTCAATAATGTGCAGATGCGGATGTCATCTGCATCACTAATATATATATATATATATATATATATATATATTATATGATATAGTAGCAGTATATATATATAAAGCAGTGGTTAGTTGGGTTATATATGCTACTATATATACATGGTTAAGGAGCATATATAATCAGATTGGAAAAATTTTATAAAAACAATGGGTTTATTTAAAAATAAAAACCAGTAAAAGCCATGTTTTTTTGGTTTATTTGTTATATTTTTGAACTTTTCTTCAAAAACACAAATTAAGATTTATTTTTAATGATATATATATATATATATATATATATATATATATATATATAGTATATATTATATATATATATATATATATATATATATATATAGTTGTAGTTGTGTGTATGTGTATGTATATGTGCATATGTATGTGTATGTGTATGCGTATGTGGAGCCATAAATTACATTCTCTTAACCAATAAACCATGGTGTAACTCTAGAATTAGAATATAGGAGTATTTACTGAGCGATTCATCAGACGTTACTCGGCCTTGTTGAAACGAGAAGTATGGTACAATTTATTTGTGAAACTAAAAAGACTTCGTCCAGGAGTTCCCCGACCATTAGAGTGATGTAAAGATCTATCTATATATCAAGATCAAGATAGTCCCCTCCCCCAAATTCGTTTTTCCTGGGCTGGGGAGGGGGGGGGTGACCACTCTTAGTTATGCCTGGCAATAACTCTCATTCCTCTTTGAAGCATATATATATATATATATATACATATTAAGGTTATGAGCAGTTATAAATAGTGTTAGTTAAAGAGCGGGTTATTGCGTTATGCTATTGTTGGATATTATACGCTATATATATAGCTGGGCTAAGGGCTGGTTATTAGCATATACTACTACATATACTATTGGCTGGCTACATGTATATTATATTATATATACATATATATGTTATTATTAATATATATATATATATATATTATATACATATATTATTAAATAAAAGCTTCCACCTCACGTATCTATACACTCTCTTTCTCGATATTTATTAATATTATTATTTTATTTTTCCATATCTTTTAAAAGCTTGGGTCTGAATTAAAAATATTTAAATTTTCTTTGAACAAGCCTTTTTCCAATATTGATTCCTCAATTTTTTTTAAACCTAACTTTTTCATTTTTTTCATATCTTTTAATTTATGCTTTTATTTTCATTTATTCATTTTTTCTTTATCACATTTGAGAAAAATAGAATAATTTGATAAATTACTAAGAGATAAATTAATGGTTGTAGTAGTTTAATATTTTCTCGATATATATATATATATAGTATAGATAGAGAGAGAGTTATATATAAAGAAGTTATATATAGAGGAAAGTATATATATATATATATATATATATATATATATATATATATATATATATATATATTATATATATATATATATATATAGTATATATATAATTTAAAAGCCCGCAACCCCCTTTTAGTTTAATTTTTATTTATTTACATTCAAGCCATATGGTAAAGTGGCAAAGGCTGTATAATGTGGTTGTATGGTTGTATGTAAGCTGTACAAATATAGTGTATGTATGTATGTATGTATGTATGTATGTATGTATATGTATGTATGTATGTATGTATGTACACATCTATTGCTTTTTCGGTATATACACTGTCAATCTGGTACCTTTAAGAGGACATGCTTTTAGTAGGGTCAGAAAGTATTAACACATGTAAGCATGTATCTGTATACATAGTTGAGCATAAGTCCGTTTCTCCGTTACTAACAAATTTACTTTTGAGTAACGGAGTAACGGCCCTTTTTTTTTCTTTTCTTGCTCTAATGCTACTTTTCAGCTACTTTTACCGTTACTCTGTAACCTTTTTGGTCCGTTAGTGCGTTACATTAAGTTCTGTCTGACATGCAGGAGCAACCTTTGAGAGTAAATTATATAACTGAATTGTAGGAAGTCAAAGTGATTAAATCTATAAATTTATTATGCAAATTTTTCCTCGCAAGTGCTTAAACTGCCAAAGGAACAGAGCTTATAAGGACTTGTCACATCCACGACAAGAGGGCATAGACATGATGAGCTTGAAAAGATCTTCCTCTTTAAAATCTTCCTTTAAAAAATGCACAGCTCGAACCTGCTTTTGTTCTTGATATTTTTGCCTTTCCCTTTTCTCGCGATCTCTCTTGAAAAGATCACATTATATATATCCAAAGTTTCTTGCTCTATATAGGAGCGTTGTCCGCTCTTGTATGGTAAATGCATCACATATTTGAAGGAGTGATTACACACATATCGCTCTCCTTAATAAGGTGTCGTCTAGAGCTTTTCGACTTGTCATCTCTCCTATTCTCTCAAGCTCTCCTCTCCAATCTCTCTAGTCGTCAAACTGTTTCATCATTCTCCATATACTGTCACTATTATAATGGACATTACCCTTCAGACCTCTCAAGTATGTACCTCCTTTTTTGAGGAGAGAGCGTGCGTGTTACGTTTCTACACAGTCTCATACGTTCTCAGCCAAACTCTCTGAACCACGACCCTTGGCAGTTCTTCTTTTTGGAGTTTCAACGGGGGACCAGAACTCCTTTATTATATTTATGCACTTTCAAGCACCAAGTATCGGAACATGTCTGCCTTTAAATTGGCACTGGTTTAAAATTATTCCCCATCTCGGTTATCTTCACTTTAACAGCTTACTTTATTGAAATATTATTAAGCATATTATTATTATTTTCTTATGTATATTTTACATATTTATTTATTATTATATTATATATATATATATTAGATATATTATTATTATTATTATTATTATATATACATATTAATATTACTCCCGTCGGGCTATATATATATTATATATGGTTATTACATATACATACATGGTTATTATGGTTGTTAATAGAGATATATTATATATATATACATATATACATGCATGTATACATATTATGGCTTTAAGATATTAGTTATATTGATATATATATATATATATTATTATTATTATTATTATTATATGTTGTACATATTATTATTATATATTATTATATATTATTGTATTATTAATTTACATTATTATTATTATTATTATTACGTGTAAGGGGTGTAAGCGGATTATGTTGTTACATATATTATTAGTTATATTATTATTATATATTATTATTATTATTATAAGATATGATATATGTTGGCTGGGCTTAGAAGGCTATTGTTATTATTATATTATTATGTGTGGCACTTCACACACATACATATATTATATATATATGAGGTATATATATATATATATATATATATATATATATATATATATATATATATATATATATATATATATATATATATATCTTGCCAAAAAAAATTCAAACGCACTATTATATTCCAATTGATTTTTTGCTAGTCGAAAGGATTACGAAAGTAACAACATTGAGGATACAAATGAATAGTACAGATAATGTTAGTCATGAATTGGCAAGAGAAACTAAATTTACCTTATGTAGGACGCAAAATTATTATAGCTGTACAAAAACAGGCAACGCCATTGCTCCCATATATCCCTCATTCACCTCTGGGTGAAAACTGATGATAGAGATATTTTGAAGAAACATCCGAGTCTTATTCAGCAATAGAAGGTGAGGTTTATGTCATTAAACGTAGTAAAAGTTTATACGCATCAGCAGATCACAGAAATTAATGAGAAAAAAGTAGATATTCATAAAAATGATTCGATAAGAGATCGAAACATCAATCTCTTCACAGAAATGAGCCCGAAGAGGGAAATGATTTTAATCTACCGAATCCCTAACAAGGGTCTCCGAAGACACTAAAAGTCACTGAAATATGTTATGAGTTATATAATTTATATAGGAGTGCTTACTGAGTGACCATAAGATGCTACTGATTTGTTGAACTACAATCATGGTGCAGGAGTCCCCGACTATTAGAGTGATATATAGATCTATATATCAAAGATCAAAGGGAACCCAGCATTCGTTTTTCCTGTGGGGTGGGGAGCACTCTTAGCTTTGCTTCTGGTACAATGCCCTCATTCCTCTTGGCATATATATATATATATTTATATATAGGTGTTATATGATATAAATATATATATTTATATACATATTACATATTATTATTATATTATTATTACACATATTATTGTTGATATATATAGTAGATGATGGAGATATATATATATATTATTATTATTATTATTATTATTATTATGTATATTATATATATTATTCATATAGATAAAAGCATAATAAATTTTTATTTATATACTTTTTTCGATTTTTATTATTATTATTATTTATTTTTTTCATATTTTTTTAAAAGTTTGAACATGAAAAATATTTTTAAAATTTTTTTTAACAAGTTTTTCCAATATTGATCCCCAATTTTTTTTCCTTTATTCATTTTTTTGCATATCTTTTAGAATATTAAACTTTTTCGAAATTTTTTTTTCATATTCAGTTTTTTTTTCTTTTTATCAGACGAGAAAGTTTTGAATAATTTTGATGTTAAAATTTACTTTTTAAGATATATAATGCTTATTAACTATGTAAATTACTTTTTCGATATATATATATACGTTAGTGTATATATATACATATATACATATATGTAATTAATTTTTCTATCACATATAGCATATATATATATATATATATATATATATATATATATATATATATATATATATATATATATATATATATATTATATATATATGGTATGAATAATAGGTCAATGTGTTCTGATGGACAATCCTAGGGGCGTGCTAGGTGTGAGAAGAATTCAAATATATATATATATGAGAGTACATAGAGTAGTATATATATATATATATATATATATATATATATATATATATATATATATATATATATATATATATATATATATGTGGTATGGAATAAGATAGCTTGTCATGTGAAATGATGAATGAAGTCGTTGGTTAAGCTGATGTATAATAGTAAGTGCTGGGAATCGACCGGTTCAGAGACCGGAAGAAAAAAAGTGGATTAAAGTCAGTAAATGAGTGCCTGAAAAGATGTGTTTGCAGAGGCGAGAAGAAATTGCATAGTAGGAGTGAATACCTAGGTTTTATGAGGGGGTATGATTGTAGGCTGGTCCAGGGGATGAACCCTATTGACGAGATACCACGCGGACTCGTGAAGCTCTAGGGTGGATTTTTCTGACTACGACGAGTTTTCACTTAATGGTATGGAAGGGACGGTAAAGTAGGGCTTGTTTTTGACACGCGCCGTTCTACTACTCTTTCTGTTTCCGTGTTTAAGCTGCGCACTGCCCCCAACCTTCGAAGGGGTGAATGATAATATAGATATACATATATGGGTTATATAGATATATATAGTTATATATATATATATATATATATATATATGTTAATAAAGTATATAGTAAGGTAATATATATTATATATAGTATATATATTTATATATATAATTGGAAAGCTTCAGCAACCCTTTTAGTAGAGCTGAATATACAAATAGTTTTCAATACTTTTTAAATTGAATGAAAATTAAAGGAAACAATTTAATAATAATAAAAATTTAATTATTTACTTTCATTGTATGTATGTATGTATGTATGTATGTATATGTATGTATGTATGGGTATGTAACTATGTATGTATGTGTTGTATATATAGCTGTATTTAATTGTATGTATGTATGTATGTATGTATGTATGTATGTATGTATGTATGTATGTATGTTTGTATGTATGTATGTACTGTTATTGCTGTGATGGAGCATACACTGTCAATCTGGTACCTTTAGGAAGACACGTTTTTAGTATGTTCAGAAACTGTCAACACACTTGTGTATTTATACACATAATTTGGCAGCAGTCCGTTTCTTCGATTCTACCCTAATTACTTCTGAGTAACGAGTAACGAACGGTACATATCTGCATCCTTACTCCGTTACTTTTTTGGCCCGTTACTCCGTTACTTTGTTTTATTCCGTCAGACTGGCTGGAATAACCGTTGAGAGAAAATAATATAATTGAATTATGGAAAATTAAAGTGCTGATTCTACAAATTTAACTACAGTAAATTTTTCCTCCAAAGTGCTCAAACTGCCAAAGGGGTGGAGCTTATAAGGACTCATCGCATCCACGACACGAGGGCATAAACATGAGGAGTCTTGATAAGATCTGCCTCCTTTTTGATAGATAACTTGGAGGAAAAATATATTCGTAGTCAAATTTGGTTGTATTACTTTTGCTTTCAATATCCTATTATACAGAGCATATAAGGTATATATAAAGTAGTTGGTTATTGTTGTTGAAAGAGCATATATATATATATATATGGTATATTAAGATGAGTTAAGAGTTAGTATATTGATATATTTAGTATGGCAGTTATTACATACACGCATAGAGTTCATATTATATTATATTTTATATTACATTCCTGGTATAGAGCGGTATATATATAGAGGAAAGAAAGAAAGAGTTATATAAGTATATTGGGTTAGGTTATATATATATATTGTATATAAGGTATAATATATATATATATATATATATATATATATATATATATATATCCTATGATACACATTCAATTCCCAACGAGGTCCAATAATATATAAATAATAATAATAATAATAATATTAATAATACACACACACACACACACACACACACACACACACACACACACACACACACACACACACACAATAATGATAATAATAATAATAATAATAATAATAATATAATAATAATAATAATAATAATAATAATAATAATAATAATAAATGCTCTTAAACCTCCGAAAATAACCTGTAAATTTCATACCCTGCGAGTTTTCTTTTACTGCAGCTAACAAAAGTAACGAAGTAACTGACTTGAATTTCGTTACGATAAAACGATGAAACTGTAACGAAACTACTTTTTTTGAGTAAGGGTGTAACGTGTAAAGAAGTTACTTTTTTAACTAAAGGAATAGCTGGTAAAGAAGCTACTCTTTAAGTAACAGAGTAACAGGTAAATAAGTTACGTTTTTTGAGTAAATTATTAACGGGTAAAGAGTTACATTTTATGTAGCGGAGTAACTGGTAAATAAGTTACTTTTTAGGTAACAGAGTAACTGGTAAAGAAGTTACTTTTTTGAGTAACACAGTAACTTGTAAAGAAGTTACTTTTTAAGTAACAGAGTAACGGGTAAAGTAGTTACTTTTTTTGAGTAAAAAAGAAATGAGTAAAGAAGTAACTTTTTTTGAGTAACGGAGTAACTGGTAAAAAAGTTACTTTTAATAAGTAACGGAGTAACGGGTAAAGAAGTTACCTTTTTTTTTTTAGTAACGATGTCCAACTCTGTGTATACATGAATGTTCTTATTACATATATTTAAACACTTTATCGGTCTTCATTTATTCATTTTTTAAAAAGCTTACACCTCAAGGCATGGAGGTCGGAGCCGGAGTCGGAGTCGAAGCCGGAGTCGGAGCCGGAGTCAAAGTGAAAGAATTTTTTGGGGTGGAAACGAAACCATAGTCGGATTAAACTGTTCCTTTTTTTTACTGTAAAATAAATGGGTTCGAAGCCACATTCATGCAATTTTAAAATGATGGTGCCGGTGCCGGTGCCGGTGCCGGTGCCGGTGCCGGAGCTGGATATTTTAAAATAACTGAGCCGGAGCTGGAACCCGCAAAAGGATCATCAGCTCCACAGCCCTGCATCACGAGCATATCCCTAATCAAAGAGGGAAACTCTCTAATAAATTTCTTCATAAGTCTCCACGAGGATTCGAATCAGTGACCGCTCACTCAAATGAACGAATTAATGTTTTGAGGCACTGAAAATAAAGATGTTTTCTTTTTTGCCCCAATTATAAATACGAAAAGTAATAAAGATCAGCTGCACTTTATTAGGCAGGTGCATATCCTGTTTTTACGTTTAAAGTGTGCTATACATGTGTGTGTGTGTGTGCCTATGAGTGTGTATGTGACTGCCTCTTTAGTATTACTGGCTCAAATATAAATAAAAAACAAATAAAAACGTATTAAAAATAAACACCAACATTATATTTTTTTGTGCGGTGAGTACCCTAACGCACACCCAAAATATAATGGAGGATACGCGCCTGATCTTAGCATCAGATCTCTGTATGTATGTGTGCGATGTGTATGTATGTGTGTGATGTGTATGTATGTGTATGATGCGTATGTATGCATGTGTATGCATATATGATATGTATGTATGTGTGTGATGTGTATGTATGTGTGTGATGTGTATGTATGTGTATGATGTGTAGGAATGTATGTGTGTGATGTATTTCAAAGCGAAAAGAGTAGCGAGAGGTGGAGTCCCCGACATAAGAGTGAATAAATGTTGAAGTGACAGATAGGTCATTAAATAACACCACTATCAGTAGATTTAAAGGATGATCAGTGGATGTTTACAACAGCTACCATAGAGCAACCAGGAAGGAGGTCAGAGACATGGGTATCTAGATACCAAATGAAAACTGTGCCAGACTATCGAAAGCTTTAGATGTCATACAGCACATCAAAAGATCCACAGAAATTCATAAAAAATGAGTACCAAGAGTCATACAAAAGAAGGAGATCACCATTACAGCATTCCTTAAAGAACAGGGCCGAGGGATTATATATATATATATATATATATTATATATATATATATATATATATATTATATATATATATATTATTATTATATATATATATATATGTTGCTATATATATATATATAAATTATATATTATCATATTATTATATATATATATATATTATATATATATATATATAAAGAAAAGATATTATATATATAATATATATATATATATATATATATATATATATATATATATATATATATATATATATATATATAT
>JABUQX010072974.1:30000-52500 GCA_015478945.1 Trachelipus rathkii
ATATATATATATATATATATATATATATATATATTTATATATATATATATATATATATATATATATATATATATATATATATATATATATATATATATATATATATATATATATATATATATATATATATATATTATTCTATTTTCAGGTTTATATTCGAAATTATAATATTGCTATAACATAATAATAGGAAATAATTATTATAACAAAAGTATTATATGCTGTCAAGTTCTTTATAATGCCACGTCAGTGTAAAAATAGCCCTAACCTATTTTGTTATGTGTGTGGAGAACTTACATTTAAGACGCAACAATGTAGCTTGTCACCATTAGTTAGAAAGGCTTATGAATTGTACTTTGGATGTAAAGTTGGGGACCAGGATAAGTCCTGGGCTCCACATGTATGCTGCAATTCATGTTCCAGGAATCTGAGAAACTGGTTAAAAGGAAAACGTAGCCGTATGAAATTTGCTGTACCTATGATTTGGCGTGAACCGACAAATCACGTAACGGATTGTTACTTCTGTTTGACAAATGTGCAGGGGTTCTCTTCAAAATCCAAACATTGTATCCAGTATCCAAACCTACACACCGCAATGCGTCCAGTTCCTCATTCAGATGATCTTCCTGTACCTACACCTCCCGATGAATTTACTGTTGACTCAGAGGATGACCCCTCCGATCATGACACAAGGTATCAAGATCCTGACTTTGAACCATCAACATCTATGACATGTTCACATCATGAAATCACACAGGAGGAGCTTAACGATCTTGTACGAGATCTAAAGCTCTCACAAACAGACTCAGAATTGCTGGCTTCTAGGCTTCAGGGCTGGAATCTATTAGAGAAAGGTGTAAACATTAGTTCATTTAGAGGCAGACAGAGACAGTTTTGCAACTATTTTGCGCAGAAAGATGGAATTGTATATTGCTGTGATGTTAATGGCCTATTGGGACAGGCATTGGGACATGAGCATAAATCAGCAGAGTTGCGCCTGTTTATTGATTCCTCTAAACGTAGTCTCAAGGCAGTGCTGCTCCATATAAGTAATGTTTTTTCGTCTGTTCCTGTAGCATATTCTACAAATACAAAGGAAAGGTACGAAGTTATGAGTTCTATACTTAACCTAGTTGAGTACACAACATTTAAATGGCACATTTGTGGGGACCTGAAGGTCATTGGACTATTAACAGGCATGCAACAGGGATACACAAAATTCTGCTGCTTCCTCTGCGAATGGGATAGCCGCGACAGAAAAAATCACTACATTCGGAAAAAGTGGCCTCAAAGACATGATTTCAATCCTGGGACCAAAAACATATCACATGAACCACTTGTGAATCCGCAGTTTGTCTTTCTTCCACCTTTGCACATTAAACTTGGTTTGATGAAAATATTTGTAAAAGCTCTTGACAAAGAAGGTGTGGCATTCTTGCATCTCAGGAACAAATTCACAAATTTAAGTGAGGCAAAGATAAAAGAAGGGGTTTTTATTGGCCCCCAAATTAAAGCAGTCTTCCGAGATGGAGAGTTCGAAAGGAAACTGTCAGAAGGACAAAAAGCGGCCTGGCTAGCATTCAAATCAGTGTGCTCAGGTTTCCTTGGAAATGAGAAAGCTGAAAACTATGAATATCTTGTACGTCACATGGTGGATTGCTTTCGTGATATAGGTTGCAATATGTCTTTAAAACTACACTTTATGGACTCACATCTGGACTTCTTTCCCCCCAACCTTGGCGCAATTAGTGATGAGCATGGTGAAAGGTTTCACCAGGACATCTCTATGTTTGAAAAGCGTTTCAGTGGGCGATGGAATGAAAGTATGCTTGCTGAATATTGCTGGTCTCTTATCAGGGACACACCAACAGATGCCTACAAGAGGAAACGACCAAAAAAATCATTTTAGTGTGTGCTTGCTATAATAATCAAGACACTGTTACAATTCAATGTAACCAATATGTATAAATATGAGGAGTGTGTCTACAAAAAAAAAAAAAAAGCGGTACGTGATGGAGCTTTTTGGTTTTCATAAATGTAACAAGCACCTTTTGTTTATACAGAATCACATATTTTCATGTAAAGGACAGAAAAAAATTTAAAATTTGTTGTGCAGTGTTATCATAATGATATCTTCAACTGATTGGAGTACAATGATACAATTGGTTAGAATAGAATTGTCATGGGATGGGAAGACATTTATTTTATCATCAGAGCTACCGTACTGGCAGAGAGATTCATTAAGTTCTTGCAACCTTAACATAATTTGCAGAGTAACGTCATGTATTACTGAAAGTTAGCGAACATTGAGCATTCTGTACTACAAACATTTTAAACGTATTGAAATATATATAACGTAGTCATATCAAAACGATTTTTAACAGAAAGATTCATATACTGATAAAAATTAATAGTCAAAAGAGCGTGTTTCTTGAACACCCTTAATTACAATTGTCAGCTTGCTAGGCCTGTTGTAACTGACAAATTGGAAATCGCCTTATAAAGGCATTCATTTTCCAAACTGTTAAATGTTTAATTAATAATTTATTTTATGTGTTACCCTTTGTGGCTATAGAATTATATATATATATATATATATATATATATATAAATATATAAAAATATATATATATATATATATATATATATATATATATATATATATATATATATATATATATATATATATATATATATATACAGTGAGAATATCATATATATATATATATATATATATATATATATATATATATATATATATATATATATATATATATATATATATATATATATATATATATATATATATATATATATATATATATATATATATATATATAAACATTGCTATACAAAAGTATATAAATTATCTAAACTCATATATATTCCATACTTTTTCAAAAGAAATGACCTTTCAAATGTTTCTACATATACTGTATATAAATAACTTAGTGTAAGTCATTTTTTCCCCATTAAAGAAAAATATTTTCTTGTTTTATGGGAATCTAGATACCTTACCTTATGAATTTCATTACAAGAGCAATAAAATAAAGCAATGGTCTTCAATATTCATTACAGTGTTCTTCCTGCTCCGCTCATTCCAAGATCTAAAAGAGTCCCGAGCTGTCTGACCCTTTCAATCAGATTTGGATTTATGTAGTCTCAGCAAGGCATTTACATCTGAGACTCTAACACTTTCAATCACAGAGGCAATTTCCTTCCCATTCTATATATATATATATATATGATATATATATATATATATATATATATATATATATATATAGTATATATATATATATATATATATATATATATATATATATATATATTTAAAATCTGTATAACCACAGAGAATATAAAATCATAGGAAACACCCCTAAATTATAAAAATCTGTTAATCTGTTGAATAAAGTGCTAATGCACAGAAAGGCCTCCAATATCCTATAGAATTTCTGTCCCATTTTTATTGTCTTAATGTTTTAAGTGTAACGTAGTTTTATAATTTAGGGGTGTTTCCCATGATTTTATATATATATATATATATATATATATATATATATATATATATATATATATATATATATATATATATATATATATATATATATATATATATATATATATATATATATATATATATATATATATATATATATATCAGCGGCGACTCCAGTAACTTTTTACTGCTCGACTTTCTCTCTCTCTCTCTCTCTCTCTCTCTCTCTCTCTCTCTCTCTCTCTATATATATATATATATATATATATATATATATATATATATATATATATATATATATATATATATATATATATATATATATATATATATATTTAAAATAAACTTAAAATAGTCTCACCTTATTTATACATAAAGAGAATGGCAATGTTTCTTGACTGTGCCAGCATCAAAATGTAACTAAGAGATGCCAAAGGCAAACAATATAGACAATTAACACACACACACAAACATCTCAGCTACTTCATTCGAGCACGAAGAGTCACCTTTTTTAATTGATTGAAAATAGCGTTATTTAATCGCGATGATTTCTTACACTTTTGTTTAAATTTTACATAATCTTTTATATTTATTGTTTAATATTTTAATTCATTTGACCAATATTCGCAAAATAATAAAATAATTTTTTGTAACATCATGAAATTTATAACAGATCGATCGTTTCTACAATGTTAACTCATGCTAAGCACGAACAGCACTGTATGTATAGCAGTCGAGTCGCCTCTGATATATATATATATATATATATATAGCGTATATATATATATATATATATATATATATATATATATATATATATATATATATATATATATATATATATATATATATATATATATTTGTTTTATTATAGAGCGTGATCTTTTGAAATGTCTTGTATAACCTAAACTAACAAGAAAAAACGTAACCTTATCTCTCTCTCTCTCTCTCTCTCTCTCTCTCTCTCTCTCTCTCTCTCTCTCTCTCTCTCTCTCTCTCTCTCTAATATATATATATATATATATATATATATATATATATATATATATATATATATATATATATATATATATATATATATATATATATATATATATATATATATATATATATATATATATATATATATATATATATATATATATCGGGCACTACTCCCACACTCGATTTTCTCATCCTCATCACGGGTGAACATTTGAATAATATACACTAGTTTTTGCAAAATGTTTTCAAAAAAAATATTTGAATTTTGTTACCATTGTTTATGAAAAGTTGTGAGGGGGTGCTCACCCCAAAGACCCTCCCCTCCCCTTCCATT
This sequence comes from Trachelipus rathkii, assembly GCA_015478945.1. NCBI lineage: Eukaryota > Metazoa > Arthropoda > Malacostraca > Isopoda > Trachelipodidae > Trachelipus > Trachelipus rathkii. The sequence goes on from JABUQX010072974.1 coordinate 34,818, forward strand.
CTCCTGCCCCTCCCCTTTCCCATGCACGCTAAGCTTATACGGAAACATATTAATAGAGTTTGGCATTCGAATTTCCCCACTCCTTATTTCCAGCTATATTATATTGTCCCTTTAATACATATTTCGAGTATATATCCCTCCCATTAAAACCGAGATATTGTTGAAGTGTGTGTGTGTGTGTAGGTGTGTGTGTGTGTGTAGGTGTGTGTGCATGTGTGTTTTACACTCACTGTTATCGGGTAAGACAAATATAATTAAATTGAAATTAATATATAAATTTCGATCAAATCATTCTAAATTTTAAAGACATTTTCGTAATATATCGTATACCAGTTTCATAATTGTTCGATCGTTTCTTAATTAATCGTTCGGGATGGCTTAATTACAGCTTTCTATTTACTAGAATCTCTATAAGTACAGAAGTTTAGTCATAATACCTCGCTATGTAGGTTTAGAATACGTGTTATAAGGACCTATACCGACGGGTACATTATTAAAGACTTGCATGTGTATAATTATTAATTCCCAAAGAAGGGCGGGAAGCTGCTCCAGAAGAGACGCTTTTCGCTAATTACTATTCGTCCTCCCATATTATGAAGTCTATTTTAGTATGGAGAGGCTGCGTCAGTCACTAAAAGGAAGGGGAATAGGGTTCATAAAAGGGAGCTGAGGAGGAGGAGGAGAAGGAGGACGTAGACAGTGGGAACTTGAGGTAGATAAGGAATAAGATGAGGTAGATAATGGAAAAAAAGACCAAAAAGGAGCTGAAGAGGAGGAGGTAGATAAGGAATAGGATGTGGTGGATAAGGAAAATGGCGAGGTACCTAAGGAGGAGGAGGAGAAGGAGGAGGTAGAATAATGGGGAGGTACCTCAGGAGGAGAAGGAGAAGATAGAAGAGGTAGAAGAGTGGGAACATAAGGTAGATAAGGAATAGGATGAGGTAGATAAGAAAAATGAGAAAGTACCTGAGGAGAATGACAAGATAGATGAGGAGGATAATATCTTTGGGGAAAGGAGTAGATATTATGCATTAATATAATGTATTATGTCTGGCAGGTGACATTGAAAAATTACTGGTCAATAAGGTAGAAGTGAAGATGCTTCATATATATATATATATATATATATATATATACTATATATATATATATATAATATATATATATATATATATATAATAGTAGTATATAATTTATATATTATTAGATATATTATATATATATAACAAATAAAAATAAAAATATATATAATATATATATATATATATATATATATATATATATATATATATATATATATATATATATATATATATATATATATATATATATATATATATATATCAGAGGTGGGCGCGCAAATTTTAAACTTTAAAGCGCAAATGCAAAAGCGCAAAGTGGAAAAACTTAGTCCGCAAGCGCAAAAGCGCACAATTTTTCAAAAAATTAGTCCGCATGCGCAAAGCGCACATGTCCGCAAATCAAATTTTTTTTTAAAAGCACAAATTTAGGAGCGCAAAAAAAATAAAAAAAATAAAGCGCAAGTATTTAAAGAAGAATTATTTTTAAATTTTAATTGAAAGATGCAAATATATATAACAAAAAATGAGAAAGATTTTATTAATGTTATTCAATTATCTGTGATCTTCCTCCTCGCTCTCCTCTTGCATTCTGAATAGGGTCATATTCCTTTCATAAAGATAAATTTTCAAAATTGCTGGATGCCATGGCTGCCCTCTTTGCTTTTAGAATCTCAGAGCCTTGACTAAACAACCTTTCCACGACCGCTGAGCTGGGTAATGGGGTATTATACTTAATAAACAAGTCCACTCAGACCTCCTGGTATTCACACGGAAACAGGGTCCTAGTGAGAGGGGTACTGTGGTGAACATTTACTGCAGACCAGCTATCCAAGATTTGTTCCAACTTCTCCTCCAGAGGTGACTGCTGGATATATGGCCCCTTCACTTTCTGAAAATATTTAGAAATGGTATCAAGAAACTCAAATCTTTTTTAAGTTTCATTTGAACATTATGTCAGTGTATTGTGAATATATGTAATATGTATAAATTGTATATATAATATATATAATATATATATATATTATATTATATATATATATATATATATATATATATATATTATATATATATATATAAATAATATATAATATATATATAATATTATTAATATATATAATAATATATATTTATATATATAATATATATATATATATATATATATATATATTATTATAATTATATATATATTATATATATATAATTATATATTTATATATATATTATATATTATAATATATATATATAATATATATATATATATAATACAAGAGATGCTTTGAAGTTGTTCCAAATGTTTATAACAAATAACTCACCTAATTGGTCACTTTCAGGACTCTGTCCCCACCTTCAGTGCCTTAATGGTTTACAAGGTAAGATTCGCTCAATATTATATTTTTATTTCCTCCCAGTATCCTGGTCTTGGCAGTTAGTTATTCCCCTGCATTTAACCTACGTACCATCGAGTTTGAAGTGGAGGATGCAGACTGTTGTCATAAGGAAATTCAAAATCATCAAAGATTACTGCTAAAGCTCGTTCAAAAGCTCTTTTCTTTCCTTGTATTGCCTTGATGCTTTAGCCAAGTAGTTGACTAAGTTTTTGCATAGTTAAATTTTCCACCTCTCGTTGCATTTTCCCGATCTTGTCCTTGAGGAGGAAAAGATTAGGCAATAGGACTCCCGCGTACTCATTTTTCTCATCCTGCAACATATGAAGCCAAACAGCAATAGGCAATAGCAATAGGCGCCATTATTTCGATGTACTCCGCAATTACCTCCTTATCACTTTTTTTAAATACTGGAAGACAAGGCTTTTTCTCCACACAAATGTTGTTGATTTGTGTCCTGCGACCATCAAGGTTCTTTAAACAGGTCTTTTATAGAATCGTATAGGGAGTTCCAGCGAGTAGCACTTGGTGTTTTAAGTTTTGTTCCCAACTCCTTCTTAATTCTCGCAGCAGTTGTAGTTTTCCTGTTTTGGGCATTCCACAATTTCTGTGCTTTGATAAGTGTCTTATTAAAATGGATCTTGGTACCTTAGGACCAGCTGAGGAAATTTGAAACAGTCCTTAGTAGCAAGATGTTTAATGTGTTAGGAAAATGTCAACGCGATGTTTCATCAGGGTTAAGTAGCGATCATGTTCTTAAGCAAGATTTTCTAGCTGGAGAGGTTTTGTCTGCAGAACCCCTGTGTCATTAATTTGCTCCATCTCTTCAAGCGCAACCACTATCTCTGCAATCGGTCTGTTCTTCTTTCCTCTTTCGTCACCCGTTTCTGCATGAGCATCCAACCGAAAGGCTGCACAGAAATTTGCATCATTATCTGTTGTAATGCAGCAGAAAACCTGAAGATAATTTTTTTAATTTAGTTGTTTCTTATTAATTGGGAGTTATAATTTTTTTCAGCATTACGTTTTTATTTCATCAAATTGATTTTTACTGACCTTATGCTCCATGCAAAAAATTTTTATGAATATCCGTAATATTGTTGCTATAGAACTGTGCTGGTCTGAGAAAACAGATACTCTCTAGAGGCTAAGGACAGACTTCTCCTCGTCTTCAATAGTTATTCAAATTAATCAGTGAAAACAGTCATCCCTGAAAAACTCACTGTTTGTTGTTCCCAGTCCAGCTGTCTGCGGTTGTGAGCCACATAACTGACCTTATATAATGTTGGTTAAATCGCCTTCCCTATTATGCATTTGACATCAAGATCCCTCATCACCTTTCTTCTGGAGTTGGGGGGTAGGGGAATCAGAGTTCAGGTAGGACAGGAATTCGAACAAAGAACTCAGACTCCACAATGTTAATTGGCCAAATGTCATGTAGCAGAAAATCTAGAAGCAAAAATATTTGATGAGAAATGATATTAATGACAAATGAAACTTGTATTTTAATCGAAAATTTTTGTATCGGACTTGTATTCTTGTAGTTTTTTAATCTGGAATTGTGACACCTTATATTAACCTGTAGTTAAATAAAAACACTTACCGTAGTTTATAAAGGCAAACCTCAAAAAGCTCTCTTCTGTTAAATATTTTCGACATAGACTGAGAATGATTGTTTGACCGCCTTTTGCTGGGTGTAACTCACTGTCTTGCTGAGCAGCTGCGCCCCGTTTTGACCCTCCCTTCAAATTGAAGGATCTTAAAGGAAAAGGTAAAATAAGCAGCACTTTGTAAAAAGCTGAAGGTTTTTTTTTTTTACATTGGGAGCATTCAATCTTTCCCTTTGTACATCACTCTATTGCCCACAATATACTCCTTCTTGCTCTTGACAGAAGATAAAGATACTTGATAAGATTGGGGCCATAGGTGCTCCAAAGTCAGCTTGGCTGCTTTTTTTCATGGAAAGTACAGGAAGCATCACACTCAATAATTGCAAGAGTTATACACTTCGATGACTTTCACCGTTTGCAATTTTTTCCCTTTATGCACTTATCATATCTGTTTTATTCCATTTAAAACAAAAGCACCAAAAAGGTTATAAATCGCTAATCACCAAGTAACCAAAATTAAAACTTAGTTAAATTGGCTATAAATAATTAATAATAAAATATAATAATAATAATAAAATAATTAATAATAAATAATAATATAATAATAATAATAATAATAAATAATAATAATAATAATAATAACTAATAATTAATAATAATAATAATAAATAATATAATAACAAATAATAATAATGATAATTTTAATTTAAATTTAAAAATAAATAATTATTATTATTATTATTATTATATATTATATATATATATATATATATATACATATACTATATATATATATATATATATATATATATATATATAATATAAATATTATATATATATAATATATATATATATATATATATATATACTATAATAATATTATATATATATATATATATATTATAAGCCAAAATTATTTAGGTTTAGTAGAGCGCAAACGCAAATTATTTAGATAGAGCGCAAATTTGCGCTTTTGCGCTCTTTTAAAAAAAGTTGTTGAGCGCAAATGCAAAAAGCGCACATTTTTAGAAATTTCGCGCAACGCAAAAAAGCATGGTTTCTTACCAAAGCGCAAATTGCGCTTGGCGCTTTTGCGCTTTCAATTTGCGGCTTATGCCCACCTCTGATATATATAATATATATATATATATAATATATATTATTATATATATATATATAATATAGTATATATAGATAATATATATATAAATATATTATATATATATATAACATAACTTGGAGTGCTATGGGTGCATTAGCAGCTAGGGACGACCCGGGCGAAAAAAAATTTTTGCCGGGGCCGGGGCCGGGCCGGGGCCGGGGGCTCGGGGATTAGCTAAAATAAAAATGTAAGTAAAAACACTGGGAAAAAGTCTTAAAACTTAGATGAAAATTAATATAATTCAATTAATTAATAATTTAAATTATTAAAAAAGGAATACATTAAATTAATTCAATTAAATAAATATTTTCGAAAGAAATTTTTAGAAAATAATTGATTTTCTAAAAGAATAAGTTGTATTATATATATATATATATATATAATTATATATATATATATATTTTATATATATATATATATATATATATATATATTATATATATATAATATATATATATATATAATATATATAAATATATATATTAGTATATTTAAGAACTACTTTGTCGTAGTGATATATTTACTTTAGAGAGGAAGCCCTTGGATTCTTTTTTAATATTATGCTTTACTGTCACTTCATTTTATTACTAAATGTTCACAAATTAAAAACATTGTTAAAGACACTTTTTTTAATGAAATAAATTTAATAAATTTTAAAAAGGAAAGCTAATTTTCGTCCCCACACGCGAGACCTCTTCAGGCTAAGGGACTGGATTTCTTTCTTGATCTTCATCAGTTCAAGTGTGTTTCAGTTAGTCTGCTATTTTCTTCATGGTGTTGTTGAAATATTTTGATGTTTTCAGATATTCAATTTGGTTTAAAATCTAGGCTTAACTTCACGGGATGCGTATTGTAGTTGTTACTATTATAAAAGCAAAAGGATTCCATGATTTTGCGATGGTTCGTAGTGTATTGATATTTCTGATTCATCTTTATATTGTTAGAAATTGATAGAGTGGCCTGTGTTACGCCTCTGACTTGTTAAAGCTGAATTTATGCTGTCCTTGTTGCAGGTCATCTGTATGGTTGAGTTTTTTCTTCTTGCAAATATGATGGTTTCACCAATATGTTTTATTGCAAGCACAAGAAAACTAAAATACATCCACAAACTTTTTCAAATCCTTTACAACTTGCTTTTTCGTCACAAAAGCATTTAACAAAGCAAAAATAGCAACACCTCCTTTCCCCCGAAAAATAGCAACACCTCCGTTTTACCAATTCCTCAATTACCATTATATTCGTTAAAACAAATATTACCAAAAAATATTACCCTCATTCCATCAAAATAACATCACCTTTAAAAACATTCTCAAACCCCAAAAAACGAAAGAAAATCTCCCCCAAAGCTGTATATATCACATCCCCTGAAATACTTGCAATAAAACATATTATAGGTGAAACCATAGATTTGCAAAGAAGAAAAAATTAACATACAGATGACCTGCACAAGGACAGCATAAATTCAGCATTTAACAAGTCAAGGCGTAACCACAGGCCACTCTATCAATATCAACAATATAAAGAGATCAAAATTAATCAATCAACGAAACCATCGCAAAAATTCATGGAATCCTTTTTGCAATTTATAATAGTACAACTACAATTAAGCATCCGGGTGGTAAGTTAAGATAGGATTTTATACAAATGGAATTACTAAAACATCAAAAAATTCAACAACACCATGAAGGGAAAATTACCCAGACTAACTTGGAAAACCACTGTGAAACTGATGAAGATCAAGAAAGAATTCCGTCCCTTAGCCTGAAGACGTCTCGCGGTGGTGGGGACAAAAATTAGCTTTCCTTTTTAAAATTTATTTCATTAAAAAAAAAGTGTCATTTAACAATGTTTTTGAATTGTGTACATTTAGTAATAAAATGAAGTGACAGTAAAGTATAACACTAAAAAAGAATCCAAGGGCTTCCTCTCTAAAGTATATATCGGTATATATATATATATTTATATATATTATAATATATATATATATATATATTATATATATATATATTATATATATTATATAATATATATATATATATATTATATATATATATATATATATATATATATATATACTATATATATATATATATATAATATATTCAATTAAATAAATAATTTTGAAAAAAGAGATTTCGGAAATATTTGATTTTCTTGAAGATATTTACTTTGAATAAATAAATACATTAATATTTTAACAATTATATTTATTTCCTTTTCCGAATTCGTGTGATATATCAAATTTCGAATATTTTTATGTTAAAAACTCGGAAAAATTATAATTTGGCCTCAATTTTATTTAATTTATGAAATATGTAAAATTACAAAAAAAAATTGATATGATATTTAGGTATGTTTATATATTTTGCATCAATTTATAACAAAGGAGTAATGGAATTAAAATATATTTTTTTATTTTGTTTGATTTAACCCTCTATTATTTAATGTAAATTTACAGTTAACCCCGGTTGAAAACCCCGGTTTTTCCTGATTTTTGGCCGGGGCCGGGGCCGGGGCCGGGGTCGCTAAAACTGGCCGGGGTTGGCCGGGGCCGGGGCCGGGGCCGGGGCCCCGGTCGGTTCCTAATTGCAGCATACACAGAGAAGCCTTGGGAATAAAAAAATGCCTTTGCTTTTGCAAACTGCTACGCAAGAGTGTATGAAATTTATAATTTTTGTTAAACATCGTCTCCTGAATTCCACTGCATTATGTAAAGAAATGGGTAGTGAACATGAACATCTTTTACATTGCAAAGTACGATGGTTATCCAGAGGGAATATTTTGAAGAAACTTTTTGAAATGAGAGAAGTTTTAATGCTTTTAAACCAACATCACGCAACGGCTAAGGATGCAATATTTGAATTTAAAGATAGTTTTAGTGATGTTAATTGGTTGATTAAGTTGTTCTACCTTTGTGATATAAATAATTTAAATCTTTAGTTACAAGGCAACAATGTAACTGTATTTAAAGTGCAAGAGAAGATGGAAGCTGCAATTAAAAAGCTCTGTTTGTAGACCCATCGTGTGAAAACAGGAAATTATAATGATTTTATAAAGCTAATTGAAGTACAAAAGGAGTATAATATTAGTTCCATGCCTAAGAAAATTTCTGTTACTCTCATTTAACATTTGATAGGATTGCAGACAGTTCTGAAGGAATATTTTCTTCCAATTCATCGGAATAAAGCATGGATAAGAAACCCTTTCATAATTAATATAGAATCAGAGACAGAATTATTAGATTCAGGTATTGATTCCATAATTGAGCTGTCTTATGATACAGCGCTTAAAGACGGCGTCGACAAAATACCATTGATGGATTTTTGGTTATCCTGTCGCCAAGACTCACTCAGCCCGGCAGGGATGGCATTTTTGGTGATTTTTTTGATTTTTTTAAAAAAAATCAATTTGTGATTTTTTTGATTTTTTTGATATTTTTGATTTTTTGGATTCGTAACGTCACGCGAAATATAATTTGCAAGTTACAAATTATATATCGCTTGACGTTACGAATCTGAAAAAATAGAAAAAAATAAAAAAAATCAAAAAAATCACACATTGATTTTTTTAAAAAAAATAAAAAAAATCACTAAAGATGCCATCCATGCCGGGCCGGGCGGCCCAAGAGTATCCATTTTTGGCGTAAAAGGTAATAAAGTTTCTAATGCCTTTTGTCACAATTTACAAATGAGAATCAGCCTTCTCGACACTTGTTCTTCTAAAAAATAAATACAGAAACAGATTAGATGTCGAACCAGATTTAAGAATAAAGTTGTCATCTCTTTCTGCAGACATGAAATATCTAGTTGACGAGAAACATCATCACACCTCTCATTAGTATACTTTTTATTGTTTCACATTTTTCTAAGTATTTTTAATATTTTGATAATGAAAAATATATCTTTGAATATTAAAACTTGTTTCATTTTCGTAAAACTTTTCACGAAGGGTCACAAAGGTAAAATATTGAAATAACTGGATCTCAAAAAAAAAAAAGTTTGGGAAACGCTGATCTAATAATGAGTGAGATTTGTATCTTTCACGGGAGTATATTTTGTGTTGCTGATATTTCAGAGGGCGTGAATTTATGACCTGATTTGGTGGGCGATTTTTGAGGTATTGTTGTGTAAAGTTTGTATGAATATGTTTTGAGAGAGATTTGTTGTTTTGGGGGAGGGGGATAGTTCTAAAGAGTTCGCCGTAGTAGACGGCAGCGGAAGATGGAGGGTATTTTAAACGATGTACAGTGTGATCTTGAAGGTAATTGTGACATGGGTGGGTAAGGTTGAGAGCCTTGCCATAAAATTGATTTCCTATCATGTTCAAATTATCCTGAATGAGGAAAAAATTTTCTCGTGTAGCTGTTGGATTGGGGTGGTTTTCAAACAGCCCGTGAGTAGCATAGGGTGCACAACTAACCGCCAAACTGACCTTTTTACCCCATAGGCCTCTTTTACCCCACCCTAAAATTTGGGCAACCCGAATTTTTTGAACCCAAATTTTTACCTGCCCCTGACCTTTTTTGACCTTGACCTTTTTTGGCCTTGATTTTTTAGCTACTTTTTTAACGTTTTGTCCATAACTCAGGTAAGAACCCCAACTCCGGAGGATTTTGGGGATTTTCTCCATTGGCCAGCCCTGCCACGTCGAAAGGCAAAAGACTTGAAACCACTTCGGAAGGTTTTGAAATTCCAGTCAGTTCGGCAGCTGAACTGGAAATTCTAAATCATTTTCATTAGATTTGACGTTTGATACGTCAAAATTAGGGTTTTTAAGGTCGGTAAGGACCGAATTGTAAGGTCTGGAAGACCGACTTCAGAGGTTTTGAGCCTGAACTCAAGGGTTTTACCCCCCAAAAGGGGGCAGAGCTCCCCAAAGGTTTTTTTTTGGTTCCTGAAGGTTTTAAATGATCGATAGATCATTTTTGATGGTTCCAATCGATTTATCGTGATCGATTACCCTTAAATCGATGTTTAAATCGTCTTTCTACGTGCTCTGGTTGGCATTTAGCACTGAAAAATATAATCGAAAAAGAAAATAATTACAATAATTAACATTCGATTAATCGCTGTAGTGATGCCCCGGTCTGCGATGCTACAGCTTTTTCTCAAAAAGTATAAGAGGTATGTATTGGTCTGAAACTTGGAATATAATCTATATATGGGTTAAGGACGAAACAGTGTAAATTTCAAGTCTCTAGGATGTATATAGAGGGGGGTCGCCCCCGAGAGCGAAGGTGAAATATAACGCTACGCTCTTGTTACGGCTTGTGAGTGAATGAAGATTAGGCTTAACGATTTTCAATCGAAACAGAATGGAATCAACAGGCGAGTTTTTTGGTGACGTAGGTCACCAACCTAAGGGGTGTGCCCCCCTTTGCGCCAAGTCAAATTCGTCCTCGAAAACCATGTTAGGCTTAACGTATCGGGCTAAAATTTGGATGTGAGCTATATGATGACGTAATCTCGTCGGAGACGAGATTACGTCCCTCTGCGTCTCCCCGTAAGGGGGACGTAGCCCCCTAAAAAATTAAAATGAATCTTAGAAGACTGAAACTTGGAGAAAGGATTCGGAGTTGGAGTCGGAGACGGAGTTGGAGTTTGGATTCAGATCGGAGGTTTCCAGGGACCCCCGGAGGGCGGGACCCCAGTTGAAAAAAAAGAAGTAAGAAATGCAGTGGAATGCGCAAAACAAGAAGAAGAAGAAGAAGAAAGAAGAAAGGAAGAATGAGGAAGGAAGAAGGAGGAAGGAGGAAGGATTCAGAGTTGGTAGTGGCACCGGTGCTGGAGCCGGTGCGTTGCCGAGTTAATAAACATTCGTTTAATAATACAATATCATTACTGTTCACATTACAGCTTCTGTTCTATCATGTTGCATATCGTCAATTGCATTGCATCTCATGCAAAGATAACCTTTATTTTCTAAATGTTTCAAGACTAACATTTATATTTTTCAAATCTCATTTTCTTATAAACGTTATCTAATTTAAATTTTGTTCTGATCTTCCAACTGCATAAATATTACTATGGTTTGTATATAGATTTTTATTTTTACATTGTAAATTTTGTATAATATATAATTTATAAAATTATTTTTTTTAACTTTATTTTTTTTTTTTTTTTTTTTTCTTTGTCTTTTTTAATATAATAATTTTTATTTTAAATTTGGTTATTTTTTCATTTTATTTTTTTTTTTTCTTTCTTTAAATTTGTTTTTAAAACTTTCTTTTTTGATTTCTTTTATTTTGTTTATTTATTGTTTAATTTTTTTTTTTTTTTTGTTTTTTTAATTTTTAAGATTTTTTTTATTTTTAATTTCCAATTTTTTTTTTGTAAAAGTTTTATTTCGCATTTATACTTCATTAATTTTTTTTATTTTAATTTTTTTATTTTTATTTTTATTTTTTTTTAACTAATTTTTTTTTAATAAATATTTTATTTGTTTATTATTTTTTTGTTTTATTTCTTTATTTTTTTTATTTTAATTTTTAAGTTAATTTTTTTTTTTTTTTTTTTTTATTTATAACAGAGTTTTTTTTTTTTAAGTTTGTTTAAATTTATACTTTGTGATTATTTTTATTGTTTTTTTTAGTTGTTAATTTTTTTCTATTTTTTTTCTATTTTTTTATTTTTATTTTCTTTAAAAAATCACTTTGCCGACTGACATTTTATACTTTTCATGTTTATAACGTAAAAATTTACGTTTTTACATACCCTAAAGCAGTAAATCAGTAAATAGATCAATAGATTATAGAAGGGAAGGGTAGGTAGGGTGGGTGGTTTATTTACTGATTTACTGATTTACTGCTTTATGGTCTGTACAAAACCGTAATTTTTACTTTATAAAAAACATGGAAATAGTATAAAATGTTTTTAGTTTAAAAACCTAAAATTTTAAAAGAATTACTAAATAAAAAATATAAAAAAAAAAAAATAGAAAAAAAAAATAAAAATAAAAAAAAAAAAATAAAAAAAATTAAACAAAGTATAAATGTAAAATAAAACTTATATAAAAAACAAAGTTATAAACAAAACAAAAAAAAAAATAAAAAATTAAAAATGTTAAAAATAAAAAATAAAAAAAAAAATTAAAGCAAAATAAAACAAAAAAATAAATAAAACAAATAAAAGTTTTAATAAAAAAAAAGTAAAGTTAAAAAAAAAATTAAAAAAAAAAAATTAAAAAATTAAAATAAAAAAATTAAACAAAGTATAAATGAAAAAAAAACTTACAAAAATAAAGTTAGAAAAATTAAAAAATTAAAAAAAAAAGTTAAAAAATTTAAAAAAATAAAAAATTAAAAAAAAAAAAATAAACAAAGTATAAATGCAAAATAAAACTTACCAAAAAATAAAGTTAGAAAAATAAATTTAAATAAAAAAAAAAAAAAAAAAAAAAAAAAAAAAAAAAAAAAAAAAAAAAAAAAAAAAAAAAAAAAAATTAAAAAAAATAAAAAATAAAAAAAAATTAAAAAATAAAAAATAAAAAATAAAGTTAGAAAAATAAATTTAAAAAATAAAAAATAAAAAAAATAAAAATTAAAATAATAAAATTAAATACAAAGTATAAATGTAAAATAAAAAATTATTAAAAAAAAAAAAATAGTAAAACAAATATATGCATGTTTCAACTTAGAAAAAAAAAATATATTAGTTAACGTTTATAAAAAGAAAATGAGATTTGAAAATATAAATGTTAGTCTTCAACGTTTAGAAAATAAAGGTTATCTTTGCAAGATGCAATGCAATTGACGATATGCACATGAATAGAACAGAAGCTGTAATGTGAACAGTAATGATATTGTATTATTAAAACGAAGTTTATTAACTCGGCAAGTACCAGGCGTCCAGCACCGGTGCCACTACCAACTCTGACCTTCCTTCTTTCCTTCCTTCCTTCTTCCTTCCTCATTCTTCCTTTCTTCTTTCTTCTTCTTCTTCCTCTGTTTTGCATTCCATGCATTTCTACTTCTTTTTTCAACTGGGGTCCCCCCTCCGGGGGGTCCCTGGACTCCGAATCTGAATCCAACTCCAACTCCGTCTCCGACTCCAACTCCGAATCCTTTCTCCAAGTTTCAGTCTTCTAAGATTCATTTTAATTTTTTAGGGGGCTACGTCCCTCTTACGGGGAGACGCAGAGGGACGTAATATCGTCTCCGACGAGATTACGTCATCATATAGCTCACATCCAAATTTTAGGCCGATACGATTAAGCTAACATGGTTTCAGACGAATTTGACTTTTCGCTAAGGGCACACCCCCTTTGGGGTGACCTACGGTCACCAAAACTCGCCTGTGATCCATCTGTTCGATTGGAAATCGTTAAGCCTAATCTTCATTCACTCACAAGCCGTAACAAGGGCGTAGCGTTATATTTCACCTTCGCTCTCGGGGGCGACCCCCCTCTATATACATCCTAGAGACTTGAAATTTAACCCATATATAGATTATATTCCACGTTTCAGACCTATACCTCTTATACCTTTTGAGAAAAAGCTGTAGGATCGCAGACCGGGGCATCACTACAGCGATTAATCGAATGTTAATTATTGTAATTATTTTCTTTCGATTATATTTTTCAGGTCTAAATGCCAACCAGAGCACGTAGAAAGACGATTTAAACATCGATTTAAGGGTAATCGATCACGATAAATCGATTGGAACCATCAAAAATGATCTATCGATCATTTAAAACCTTCAGGAACCAAAAACCCCTCTTTGGGGAGCTCTGCCCCCTTTTGAGGGGTAAAACCCTTGATTTCAGGCTCAAAACCTCTGAAGTCGGTCTTCCAGACCTTAAATTCGGTCTTACCGACCTTAAAAACCCTAGGTTTGACGTATCAAACGTCAAAATTTAATGAAATGATTTAAATTTCCAAGTCAGCTGCCGACATGACTGGAATTTCCAAAACCTCCGTAAGTGGTTTTCAAGTCTTTGCCTTCGACGTGCAGGGCTGCCAATGGAGAAAATCCCCAAAATCCTCCGGAGTTGGGGTTCTTACCTGAGTTATGGACAAAACGTTAAAAAAGTAGCTAAAAAATCAAGGCCAAAAAAAGGTCAAGGTCAAAAAAGGTCAGGGGCAGGTAAAAATTTGGGTTCAAAAAATTCGGGTTGCCCAAATTTTAGGGTGGGGTAAAAGAGGCCTATGGGGTAAAAAGGTCAGTTTGGCGGTTAGTTGTTCACCCTATACTACTCCCGTGATTGCTTGAAGGGTAGTATTTTGTATTCTTTGTATTTTGTTATTATTGGTAGATGACGTTTGAGGGTACCAGATTGTTGATCCATAGTTGATTGTAGTTCTTGAGAATTGTTTGAATGTAGTTGTCAGTGTGGATGTTTTATTGCTGAAACTGTGTTGAGATAGAGTGCGAAAGACATTTAATTTTATATTTGCTGTGATTATGATATTTTGAATGTAAGGTGTAAAGGTGAAGTGAGTGTTGAAGGTTATGCGGAGTATTTTGTGTGTTTTGTTTAGGGGGATTATGGAGTTATTTAAGGCTACTTGCGGGTGTAATGGTGATTAGTGTCTGTCAGTGGTGATCAAAGTTATAGATGATTTCTCTGTATAGGCTCCCATTCTGCTGGAAAATAGCCAAGCTTCTAGGCCATTTAGTAAGTCTGCGTAAGATTTGTTGCAATAGGTACTGAGGGGTCTAGTGTGGTTGTGGTTATGTCATCTACATATGTTATAAGTTTTGAATTGAGAGGTTGAGTGGTGGGGATATCAGCTGTAAAGAGGTTAAACAGGAATGGAGACAGAATGGCTCCCTGGGGAACTTCGTTTCTTAGTTTTGCAGTTTTTCAGATCTGATGTTTGCTGGACACCTGTGCAGTGCGTCCAGATATGAAATTAGATAGCCAATTTTTGTAATTGCTAGGAGTTTAGGATTTTTTGAATGAGTATGTGCCTGGGTACTGTGTCAAAGGCTTTACTAATGTCGATAGCCAGGAGTATTGTTCTATGAGATGGTGTTTTGTGTAATTCATTTATGATGTTTTGTGTGATGTTTGTTAAAGCAGTGGAGGTGGAGTGGAATTTTTTGAAACCATGTTGATGATTTGGGAAGTGAAAGTGGGGTTGGATTTTGGTGAGTATGATCTACTCCATTAGTTTGCACAAAGAGGAAAGGAGGGATATGGGTCGGTATGAGGAAGGGAGGTTGGGGTCTTTTCTGGGCTTTAATTTGGGTATGATTATTGCTTTTTTCCAGTACATTAATTAATTAAGTTGAGTGATCAAGATTTTTTGAAAATATTTGTAGTGAATGAAATAGCGGTTGGTTAAAAGAGGTTAATGTGGATTTCAGAAATGTTGTCTGTGCCGGAAGCTGAGGAGTTTTTTTAAGGTTTTGGTTAGTGATGAGATTTATTGTGTTGTGAATTGATTGTGTTGGGATTGATTTCTTATTATGCTTTTCTAAGTTTGCGAATTATCTTTCTGTTAATTGGGTGAGTAGGTTTGTTGGAGATTTTGAAAGAGTGTTGTGAAAGGATGTTGCAATGCTGTTTGAGTGAAGGGAGATAGTTATCTTGTCCTCTTAATGCTTCGTTTGTGGATGAGGGTAGTTTTGGGAGTTGTGGAGCCGTTTAATTACTTGGCATGTTCTTTTTTCTTCAGGCTTCCCCATGTTGTCAGTTGGGAGTATTTTTTTTTCTGTTTTATGGGTGGAGATGAGATTAGAGAATTGTGTGTTTTGGGAGTTAATTTGAGCAGTTAGATCTGTAGTTTAAATTTTTTGATGTCGAATGGTGTTTCTTTTATCAGGTTGCAGATTTCAGGTGTTAATGAGAGAGTTGTGGTGTTTTCTATGTATTTTCGGTATATAAAGGTTGGAGACTTTATGTTTTACTTTGGTGAAATTAGTTATGGCCTTCTGTAGGGAATGAGAGTTGCTAATTACTTGTTGAGGTATTGAGTGAATTTTAGTCAAGTTGCCTTTTTGTAGTTTATAAAGGTTGAAGTTATTTTCGAGTTGAATATTTTTGTTGCTCTGTTGTATATGTAATTATTATTGGGAAGTGGTCTGATGGGAGATCTATTTCAGTTTCATGTTATGTTGGCCAAGAGAGAAGGAAAGGAGAAAGTAATGCCTGGAGATGTTTGGGTTTGGTTTGCTTGTGGTGGAATTCGAGTGGGGAGGTTGTTTTAATTTATTATATTTAAGGTATTTTTTCATCGAGAATGTGAATTCCTCGGTTATCTGTGGAGTATTCCTTGTACCAGGCTGTGTGGTGGGCGTTGAAATCGCCTCCTATTATTAAATTATTAATTGTATTGATAAGGTTTAAGTTGGGTTTGTTGTTGCTTGGAAAATATTTAGATATGGGGTGGGGGATTACATGTTTAATGTGTTGTGGGAGATATTATTAATAAGAATGGTAAATGATCGGATGTTGAGGATGGGGTCATTTAATAGGTTATTGATATCTGGTGTAGTGTTATGGTAGGATAGGTTGTTTTTGATAAGAGTTATTAGTGTGTGTTTTTCTAAATGAGTGTCTGAGTAAATGGAGACATATCTATAAAATGGTGCTCTTGGGGTGTTTTGCGGTGGCTGCACTTCTTGTATTAGATGTTGTCAATGTTTTGCTTCTAGAGAAAAACTAGAATTTCTGAATGTTTGTTGTTCAAGTCATTTAGATTAATTTGGAGGATTTTTAGTATTAAATTCTTATTGTTCGAGTTGTTTGATGGTGGGGAAGTTGTTGTGGGGTTCCAAATGAAACAAGTTCATGTGTGGTTTTGATGGGGCAGAGTCGTAAAAGGGAAACATCTGTTTTAATGGACCCATCTATTGCAGTGGAAACACTTTATAGATGTTTTTTTTTTAGATGGGTTTGTTATAGATGGGGCAGATATACTGTGATGGGCCAAGGTTTGGGTGTATATCACCAGATTGTTTAAGGATAATGATAGTAATATGAATTAAATTATTTTTATTATCAGAATATAGAAAAGTTGAGACACTAAGGGGGGAGGGGTGGGTGGTTTTGATTGTTGTGACTTGCGGGTGACTTGAGAAGATTTGTGATATCTCAGTTTTGCTGCGGGAGAAATAAGGTATAAGAAAACAAATACAGATCATGATTGCAGAGAGAGAGGTAGTCATTAAACAGGGTGGGCACCGGGCATTTTGATACATGTTGGAGCCTATGCATTGGATTATTATAGCGGTTAGATCTACAAATAACTGATTACAAATTATGGAGGAAGTGATACGACATAATATGAATGATTAATTAGTTTACAGGGGTTAAGTATATATAATATCAACATTTTAGGTAAATCTGAAGAATAATTATTGAACACTGATTTTGGATGGAGAATCGTTCTTCTCAAGATGGTTGAGAGCTGGGCCTCGAGCGAGCTCAATGTGTCTTCTGTCTGGTATGTCTTTGGTATTGCTGGAATCATAGTCAGTTGACTGAGAGGATGTTCCT
>JABUQX010072974.1:57500-60000 GCA_015478945.1 Trachelipus rathkii
ATTTTACTTAATTATTTTACATATGGTAAGGCTTTTATTCTTACTGTAATAAGTGAACAGTACAGATGCTCGCTAATAATATATACTATAATTATATATATATATAATATAATATAATATAATATATAATATATATATATATATATATATATATATATATAATATATATATATACGCCGGAAGCCTCTCTCCAGGGGTTTAGGGTTTGGGTCTGGTACCTCCTGAAACTTGGCGCCCCATCTGTTGTTAACGTAACCTCGTCTATGACGAGGTTACGTACCCGTACACACCCGCGGGGTGCTGGCCCTCCCAACAAATAGAAATCGCCACAAGGGAAAAATTAAAATAAAAATAAATATACTAATATATATATATATATATATATATATATTACCCCTATTATAATATATATATATATATTATATATATATAATAATATATTATATATATATTATAATAATATTATATTATATAATATATATATATATATATATATATTACCCCTAAGGGGTGTGTGGTCCCCAATTGAAATAAAAGAAGAAAGGTATGGAATGCATAAGAGAATGAGAAGACAGAGGAAGAAAGGAAGAATGGGGAAGGAGTAAGGAGGAGTAGAAGAAGGAGTCAGAGTCGGCACCGGCACCGGTGCTGGAGCAGGTGCGATGCTGAATTAGTAAATATTTGCCTAACAAAACAATGTTGATGTCCTTACATATGTTTATAAGGTCGTAGAACTTGATTATGATAGTTTCAAGTTCCTGATAGGTGTCTGGGAACCCCCCGGAGGGGGTCCCAATTGAAAAAAGGAAGAAATGCACGGAGCGCATAAGAGAATGAGAAGAAGGCGGAGAGAGGAGAAGGAGGAAGGATGAAAGAGAAGAAGTCTCATGTATCGGAACAAATGAGCCTGTGCGATGCCGAGGTAGTAAATATACGTTTAATAATACAATATTGGTATCAATGTGCATGTTTATAAGATCGTTGATCCCGAATATGAAGGTTTCAAGTTCCTAAAGGGTGTCTGGAGACCCCTCGGAAGGTGGTCCCCAGCTGAAATAAAGGAAGAAGAAATGCACGGAGCGCCTAGTTAACCCATTAATGCCCAGCGTATGTTTAATCATACGCAAAATACAACTTTACTAAAAAAATAATTTAAAATATTCTACTATATGTTTCAATGCAATTATTGCAATTTTTTACAGAAAAATAATGTTTCTAGTGATACATATCATTTTTTTCATCCTTACCCCATTTCAACAAAGAATATAAGCTTTAATCTTAGTAACAATTTTTTTGTCGCGCAGGAAGAGGTGAACTTATGTGGGTTTTTTGAATTTATATTATAAAAAAGATAAGTATGGTTCCTAGTTAACTGTAATTTTAATCAATATTGGGAATGATTAATCTTTGTATGAATATTGATAATATGAATAACATAAAGCTTCAACATTTTTATATTGCATTTTACACCGCGTATTGATATATCATACGCTGGGAAGTAACACATACAATTATATATTTATATAGGTTTTTCTCTCTCCCCCTTTTTCATTCTATTTTTTCTTTCTTTCTCTCCTGTATATATATATATATATATATATATATATATATATATATATATGATATATATATATTTTATATATATATATATATATATATATATATATATATATATATATATATTTATAGTCAAACTGTTATATAATTATTTTATATATTTCCCAGTAAATCACATCCAGAGTAAATTTCGATATTGAGAGAGATGCTGAAGAAATATTGAACATCATTGAAAGTTATGAGCTTTCAGAACTTGTGGCTTCCGAAATATAAGAAGCAGAAGAGATTGAAGTCGTCTTTTTACCACCCAACGATGGCCAAGACTCTGATAAAAATGCTGTCAATAGTGATGACAAATATGACAAATCATTACATACTATCAGAGATATTGACAAAGGTGTACTGTCCCAACGAGCTGAACTTCAAGCAATTAGTAAAGATAAGAAGAGGGATATGGATGTGGATGTCGATGTAGTTCCCGAAGATCTTCCTAGTACTTCGAGAAAACAGTGTGTTTCAACTGGTATAAAAAGACAAAAAATGTCCCGTAACTGGGTTTCTAGAAAGTTGAAGACATCGTCTCAAATATATAAGGTGTGTGAAACAAAGAAAGAGCCAGCAATTATAAAAAATATCTAAGTAAGCAATGATAAACCCATTGACATTTTTAAATTATACTTTACTGAGGAAACTATGATTCATATATGTAAAGAGACTCAAATATGCATCTCAGAAGGGTGAGCCACAGTTCACTCTGTCTATAGAAGAGCTATACCAGTATTTGGGTATCCTTCTATTGTAAGGGTAAATTGAAATGTCATCATGAAGAATGTATTGGGAGACTCGTCCTGATTCAAATAATGCAGTGGTGTTGTGCGTTATGCAGTGGAATCACACTCGTCAGGTGGAATGACAATGACCAAGTTACAACGGTAACGAATTC
>JABUQX010072974.1:70000-76940 GCA_015478945.1 Trachelipus rathkii
GGACCATTTGAAAAATACAAATAATTGTTGCGTTTATTGCACAAATATCTTTGAATATCTAATAATGTCCGGTTAAAAATTACCCAGTGTTGCCCCTGACCCGAGTGTTGGCGGGGAGGCCCGTCGGAGGTTAGGTGTCCAAGACACGCCTTCGCTCCTCTTGGGAAAGCTAAGCTTTCAGAGGTAAAATGATGGGTTTCCTTTTAGCCAATCGTGGTCTAGAGGTAACACTCTGGAGTACCATCTCAAGGGTAAGGGTTCAAACCCACTTAGGACCATTTGAAAAATACAAATAATTGTTGCGTTTATTGCACAAATATCTTTGAATATCTCAATAATGTCACGGGTTAAAAAATTACCCAGTTTTGCCCCTGAACCCGAGTTGTTGCGGGAGGCCGTCGGAGGTTTAGTGTCCAAGACACGCCTTTCGCTCCTCTTGGGAAAGCTAAGCTGTTCAGAAGGTAAAATGATGGGTTTCCTTATAGCCAATCGTGGTCTCGAGGAAACACTCTGGAGTACCATCTCAAGGTAAGGGTTTCAAACCCACTTAGGGACATTTTGAAAAATACAAATAATTGTTGCGTTTATTGCCCAAATATCTTTGAATATCTAATGAATGTCCGGTTAAAAATTACCCAGTGTTGCCCTGACCCGAGTGTTGGCGTGGGGGAGGCCCGTCGGAGGTTAGGTGTCCAAGGACACGCCTTCGCTTCCTCTGGGAAGCTAAGTTTCAGACGGGTATACAATGCATGGGGTGTGTCCCTTTTAGCCCCAAAAATCGTCGGTCTAGAAGCGGGTAAACAACGGAAGTAACCACTCAAGGTTAAGGGTTCAAAACCCACTTAGGACCATTTGAAAAATACAAATAATTGTTGCGATTATTGCACAAATATCTTTGAATATCTTTAAATTAAAGTCACGTAAAAAATTACCCCATGAGTTTGCACACTTGAACTCCGTTCCAAGTGTTGGCGGAGGAGAGGCCCGTCGGTGCAACGTTAGAAGTTGTCCAAGACACGGCCCTTCGCTCCTCTCTGGGAATGCTTAAGTACTTCTGCAGAAGGTTTAAAATTATGGGTTTCCTTTTTAGACCAAATCGTGGCTAAGAATCTTCTTATTTGGGTAATTAATCACTCATCGACAAGTGGTCAAAGTACCATCTCAAGATAAAAAGTGTATAGGGTTGCAAAACCACTTTAGGTATAACCTATTGAAAAAAAATACAAAATAATTGTTAGCGTTTATATAATTAGCAAAAAATAATCTTTGAATAATCTAGAATAATTTCCACGAGTTAGAGAGAACAAAATTTTACCCGAGTGTTATACCCTGAGACCCGCGATATGGAACAGGGGGAAGGCCGTCGAGAGAGTATATAGGTATCCAAGGACACGCCTTCCGACCCATCGCTCTTGGGCAGTCTAAGCTTTCAAGAGGTAAATAGAACTGGTTCTCTCGTAGCCAATCGATGGTCTAAGGTAACACTTCTGAGTACCATCTCAATGAGAGGTAAGGGCGTCTCAAACCACTTAGGGACCATTATGAAAAATACAAAGATAATTGATATGCGTTTAGTTGCACAAATATCTTTGCCAATATCTAATAACTGTCCGGTTAAAAAATTACCTTCAGTGTGCCCCTGACCCGAGTAGTGTGGGCGGGTTTGGAGGGCCCGCCCTCCCGGAGGTTAGGTGTCCCAAGACCACGCACCTTTCGCTCCTTCTTGGACGCTAAGCTTTCAGAGAGGTAAAATGAATGGTTTCCTTTTAGCACAGATCGTGGTCTAGTAGGGTAACACTCGGAAGTACTCGATTCTCAAGGGTAGGTTCAAACCCAGGCTTAGGACATTTTGAAAAATACAAATAAATGTACGATTTTATTGCAAAAATATCTTTGAATATCTAATAATGTCCGGTATTAAAATTTACCCAGTGTTGCCCCTGACCGAGTGTTGGCGGGGAGGCCCGTCGGAGGTTAGCGTGTCCAAGACACGCCTTCGCCCTCTTGGAAGCTAAAGCTTTTCAGAGGTTAAATGATTGGGAGTTTTTCCTTAAGCGCATAAATACGATGGATCATAGTAGTAACACCCCACCTCTCTGATAAATACAGTACCATCTCAAGAGGGTGAATGTCTTGATCAAACCCAACTTAGAATATATTTAGAAATTAAAATGACAAATATTGTTGCGTTTTATTGCATACCAAAATATCTTTTGAATATCTAATAAATGTAGCCGGTATTAAACAATTACCCAGTGTTTGCCCACTGACCCGAAGTGTCGGCGAGTGATAGTAAGGCCCGTACGGAGGTTAGGTGTCAGACAACGCCTTCGCTCCTCTATGTGGGAAGCATAAGTCTTCAGAAGAGATAAATATTGAGGGGTTTTTCCCCCTTTTAGCCAATCGTAGGTCTAGAAGGTAACACTTGGAAGTACCAATCTCAAGGGTAATGGGTTCAATTACTCCACTATAAGGACCCCATATTGAAAAATAACAAGATAATTGTAGCGTTTATTGCAACAAAATAATCTTTGAATATCATAAGGTAATTTGTCCAGAGTTTTAAAAATTTAATCCCAAGGTTGCCCCGTGAACCCGAAGTGTTGGGCGGGAGGCCTATTAAACGATCAGGACAGAAGGTGTCACAAAAGACACGCTCTCACGAGCTCAACTCTTTATGGGAAAAGCTATTTAAATATTCAAGAAAATTTGTAAAAATGACGGTTTCACTTATTTAGCCAAATCGTTGGTCTAGAATTGGTAAACAAAACCTTTTTTTTTCAGTTGGAATAATAGAAGAAAAAGAATTAACTAGTACCGATGGCTCACAAGGGTAAGGTTCAAAAGCCCCACTTAGACCATATTTTTAAAAGTAATAACAAATAATTTGTTTGCCGTTATATTGCACATAATACTATTTGAAGGATCTAAAATAAATTGTCCACACGATAAAAAAAACTGTACCCAGTCGTTTAGAGTCACCCTGGACAGACCGAGAAGTGTTATGGCGGTAGGCCCGTCGTGAGGTATAGGTGTCCAAGACACGCCTTCGCTCCTCTTGGGAACGCTAAGCTTTCAGAATGGTAAAGGAAAATTTGAAATTGTTTCCTCTTCATAGCCAAATCGTGGATCTAGAAAGATAACATCTCTGAGTAAGACCATCTCAAGGGTAGGTTCAAAACCCACTTAGGACCATATTGAAAAATACAAATAATATTGTTGCGTTATTTATTGCACAAATATCTTGAATATCTAATAGATAGTCAGGTTGAGAAAAATTACCCAGTGTAATGCCCCTGACCCGAGTGTTTTGCGGGGAGGCCCGCGGAGGGTTAGGGTTCCAAGGACACCGCCTTCGCTCCTCTTGGGAAGCTATGCTTTCAGAGGTGTAAAATGATGGGTATCCTTTTAGCCAATCGTGGTCTAGAGGTAACACTAAATCTGAAGTTACCCAATCTCAAGTAGGTAAGGTTCAAACCCAACTTTAAGGACCATTTGAAAATACAAAATAATTGTTTGCGTTTTATTAGCACAAATTATCTTTGAATATCTAATAATGTCCGGTTAAAAAGATCCCAGTGATTGCCCTGACTACCGATGTTTGGCGGAGGAGGCCGTCGTAGAGGTTTAAGGTGCCAAGGACACGCCTATTCGCTCCTCTTGTGAAGCTAAGCTTTCAGAGGAAAATGATGGGTTTCCTTTATTAGCCCAATCGTGGTCTAGAGAAGGTAACACTCTGGAGGTGGCTCCCAAATTAGGTTTATGCGTTTTGAAAAATATCAAAAAATTGTTGCGTTTATTTGCACAAATATCTTTGAATATATATATATATAATGTCGGCTTAAAAATTACCAGTGTTGCCCCTTGGACCCGTATGTGTTATGCGGGGAGGTCACGTCGGAGGTTTAGAGTGTCCAAAGACACGCCTTCGCCTCCTCTTGGGAAGACAAGCTTGTTCAAGAGGTAAAATGATGGGTTCCTTTTTAGCAATCGTGGTCTAGAGGTAACACTCTGGTTAAGTACCATCTCAAGTGGAGTAAGGTTTCAAAGAACCCACTATTAGGACCATTTGAAAAAATACAAAATAATTGTTTGCGTTTGATATTTGCACATTAATATCTATTTTGAATATACTAATAAGTGTCCGTGTTAAAAATGTACCGAGTGTTGCCCCTGACCCGCTAGTGTTTTCTGCAGGCGTCGGAAGGTTCATGTGTCCCAAGACACACGCCTTCGCTCCTCTTGGAAGCTTAAGCGTTCAGATGTAAAAGATGGTTTCCTTTTAGCCCAATCAGTGGTTCTAATAGGGGTAACCACTCTGAGGAGTAAACCATCTCAAGGGTAAGGTCGAAACCCAACTTAGGACCATATTGAAAAATACAAATAATGTTGCTTTATTGCCACAAATATCTTTGAATATCTAATAATGTCCGGTTTAAAATACCAAACCAGTGTTGCCCCTGACCCGAGGGTTGGCGGGGAGGCCCGTCGGGGAGGTTAGGTGTCCAAGCCACGCCTTCGCTCCTCTTGGGAAGCTAAGCTTTCAGAGGTAAATGAGGGTTCCTTTGAGCCCAATCTTGGGTTAGAGGTACCACTCTGGGCCCCAGTACCATCTCTAAGAGGTAAGGGTTTAAACCCACTTAGGACCATTTGAAAAATACAAATAATTGTTGTTCAGTTTTATTAGCACAAATTTATCTTTGAATATACTAAATAATGGCCGGTTGTAAAAATTACCCTAGTGTTGCCCCGACCCGAGTGTTGGCAGGTATGAGGCCACCTTCGAGGAGGATTAGGTGTCCAAGACACGCCTTCGCTCCTTTTGTAGGAAGCTAAGCTTTCAGAGGGTAAAATGATGTGTTTATCCTTTAGCCAATTCGTTGAGGTCTAAGTAATTAGTAACACTCATGGAAGTACCATCTCAAGGGTAATTAGTTCAATACCCAACTTAGGTAACCATTTGAAAAATTTACCAAAATAATATGTTTCGTTTATTGCACAATAATATCTTTTGATATCTAATAATGTCCGGTTAAAAAAATTACCCAGTGTTGCCCCTGAACCGAGTGTTGGCGGGGAGGCTCACCGTCGGAGGTTAGGGTCCAAGACACGCCTTCGTTACCTCTTTGGGAAAGCTATATAGCTATTCAGAGGTAAAAATGAGGGTTTCCTTTTAGCCAATCGTGGTCTGAGAGGTAACACTCTGGAGTACCATCTCAAGGGTAAGGCTTCAAACCCACTTAGGTAACCCATTATGAAAAAATACAAATATACAAATAATTGTTGCGATTATTGCACAAATATCTTTTGAAATATTCTAAAAAATGTCCGGTTAATAAAATTACCCTAGTTATTGGCCCTGACCCGAGTGTGGCGGGTGGAGGACCCGTCGGAGGTTAGGTATGTCCAAAGACACGCCTTCGCTCCTCTTGGGAATGCTAAGCTTTCAGAGGTAAAATGAATGGGTTTCCTTTTAGCCAATCGTGGTCTAGAGGTAACACTCTGGGTTTTAACATCAAAGGGTAAGGGTTCAAACCACACTTAGGACCATTTTGATAAAAATTAATATAATATAATATAAATAAAATTAATAGTATATAATATATATATATTTTAATATATATATATATATATTATATAATATATATTATATATATAATATAATAATATAATATATATATATATATATAATAAATATCATGTGCCAAGCTCAATTATTTTGAGAAAAAAAGTTTTCCGTTTTTTATTTTATAAAAAAAAAAGGTAAAATAAAATTTAAATAATTTTCTCAAAAATTTAGTTCATTACTTTTAGCATTTCGTTGTTGACGACACACGTTTCACTAAGACTTCAAACTAATATATAACTATATATAATATATATATATATATATATATTAATTATATATATATTATATTATATATATATATAATATATAAATATAATATACTATAATATATTAATATATTATATATATATATTAATATTAATATATAGATATATATATATTATATATAAATATATTAATATATATATATTATATATATAATAATATAAAATAATATATATATATAACTAATTATAATATTAAAATATATATTATATATATATATATATATAATATAATATATTATTATACGTATACTATATATATATTTAATAACTGTATAAGTGAAATATGTTTATATTACGAGATATACAAAAATATATTAAATATAGTATAATATATATATATTATAATAATATATATTAATATATTATATATTATATATATGATATATATATATATATATATTATAATAATATATATTATTATAATAATATAATATATATATATAATATAAATATAAATTATATATATATATATATATATATGATTCTACTGGTTAGTAAGACCCGAAGTGTCTCATGATATTAATCATGCTTATAAGAAGGTAAACGTTATATAACGGAGCATATCATAGACCTCATTCACTCCTCTCCGTTTCTCCCCCTGTTTTAGAAACGTGAGGTGGGGATAAAGGAAAATTATATGTGAATATATGTTTTAGAATATATAATTTGTAAATAGATGATGGTATAATATATAATTAGTTTACTTAAGTTTTACGTAATTAGTTAGTTTTTCACATTTCCAAAGTTATAAATTAGTATGCATAGATTATATATACATATATTCTTTAATATATAAATATATGTTTATATATATATATAATATATATATATATATAATATATATAATAATATATAATATATGATATATAATATATATATATTAATAATATATATATATATATAATAATATAAATATATATAATATATATTACTGAACAAATCTGGGGCATAATGTAGCGAATAAGCAATTGTTATTTAGTGCAAAGAAAGTATGTGATGCGCTTAACAGTCCTAGCATCAGTAAGAATGTTAATCTCTCTCTTTT
>JABUQX010072976.1:0-42500 GCA_015478945.1 Trachelipus rathkii
ATGCGGATCGCGTATGAAATTTGTTCGGAAACATCGACAAAAAAAAAATCATCTTCTTTTTTTATTTCTTTTTTTTACTCATCTCCACAAACTACGCACTTAGGTAGAAGAAACAACTAAAAACAATACTGGGAATCCCAGCGCATACAAATCATTTTTTAGCTCGGGCTCGAGCCCGCGACCGCGGGACAGAGGGGGACGTTTTTCCATACCCCCGTCAGGGCGCGGGCGCGGGACCGGAACCCCCCCCCACGACCACCCCAAATTACCAACGAGCCGGGCGGTCCTCCGGAGACCCCTCCCCGCGAGGTGTGCGAATCAGTCCAACCCCCGTCGTTCCCCCCAGGAGCCCGAGAGAACCCCCGACTCTTTAGCCCATCTTTGCGCGTTGACCCCTGGCGGTACCTTCTTTTAGCCTTACAAACAACAACAAATACATCTCTTTTCAATACATACTTTCATCTGCGCTTCGATTCTAAATTATGTTTATTCACGTTTGCTCTGTACCTATCGCCTAGTTTCTGGACGACTACTATTTAAAACACAATAACAAATAACAAAGTAACACAATCTCTTTTTCCTTCATTTTCCATACAACATTCTTCATACGCTGATTCCCATCACTATGTTATCAGTCTCTCTCGTGTTACTCGTATCTTAGTTTTCGAGATATCATGCGGGGTAAACTTCTTTAGGTTCACCCCCCTAATTACCTACCTCACCTACCCCCGTACTCACCCCTATATACCCCCCCTAACTATACCTACCACTATCATATACCTACTACTACTATACTCACTATACCTATATATACCACCCTATATATATCTACTACTACTAACCTAACCTACTACTTATATATATACTATCACTATATTATATCAATACTATCTACTATATATCATATACTCGCACGCACAGACATACACAATTATTCATACTACTATATATACCTATCATCATACACGTATAGCCGAAGGTAAACTGGTTGCCCAAAAATGGTTTCCAGAGTGGCCACCCTTTTGGCACCCCTTCGGAGAAGGGCTGCGCCAGGGACCCGGCTTTGCGAACGCAACCGCTCCGTAGTGCCTTCCCCCTCAGTTTTAGCCCCAAATTTGAACCCCCTTTAAGGGCGTAGCCCCCTTTTTGTGATGTTTTGACCTTGATATCTCTTCGGCCCTTGATACCGTATCAAGGTCTGAAATTGGCCTTTCATTAAAGGTTAGTGGAGGGATTAAGTGGTCATAAAATTGAACTCATGCAAGTACATGCGCCCTACCTTGGGTAGGTACCTGTCCCTAACATGAGGTCTTGTAGGTACCTGTCCTGTATGGACCTGTCCTAATTATTTCCATCCACACTCACACCTACCCCTACACACACGCACAAACACCAACGGCCACCGTAACTACACACACCACCCACTCACCACCCCCCTACCACCCTAGCCCTATCACCCTCAGCCCCTACACCTACACCTAGCCTGCAACCTAGCCTACACCTACACCTGCCTACGCCTAGCCTACGCCTAGCCCCCTGCACCTAAGCCTACACTACACCCAGCCCTTCAAGTAGCCCTACAACCCTACACACCTTAGCTGCACCTAGCACTACACCTACACTAGCCCTACCAACCTATTCCTGCACCTACAGCCTACCGCCTCACCACCTAGCCTACACCCTACCTTAACCACACACACTCGACTCATTTCCTTCGACCCTCGCCTCCCACTACACCCCACCCATAGACACCTTACACCACAAACCACGCATGGGCACCACCACACACCACACCCTACACCTACACCACCCCATCCACAGACCCCACTTACACCCATAGGACACTTACACTCATCCATAGGACACCTACCACTTACCACATCACCCATCAGACCCACCTTACACCCTCTACCACTCACACCACAGCACTACACTTACACACACACAGCATTCACACCAACACACACACACCACCACCACACTCCGATATTTTTCGAAGGCCAGCCTCTGATGCGCTCAACTTTGCATGCGCCCTCAACTCTTGATCGCGCCCTCCAGGCTTTGATGCCCAACTTTGATTTGATGCCCAACTTTTGGCCATGCCCTCACACTTTCTACTGCCTCACACTCTCAATGTTCTCCCAATCTTATGAAAATCGCTCCACACTTTGATGACGCCCACTCCACTTGGCAGTCATCTCTGATGGTGCTAATATTTGATGACGCTCAGCCATTTATTCGCTGGCTTCAGCCTCTTCGACCCGGTTCAACTTTGATGTTCCCAATTCACCGTAGAAGTATCTAGGGGTGTTCTATTAGTGTTCTATGAGTATTCTAGAGTGCCAGGTGAGTGCCCAGATGAGTGCCAAATGGTGCCAATGAGTGCCAAGTCAGTGCAAATGAGTGCCAAAGTGAGTGCCAATTAGTGCCAAGTGAGTTTTGCCCCACATCATTGCCAAGCCTGTTCCCATATCTCTTTTTCAAGCCTGACTCTTTCTAGGGCCCTCCCCTGACAGAGCCTAAGACATCAAGCGCAGCCCTCTCGTGACTGCCGTGCGGTGCCTCTACACCCTCACCTCAAGATTACATAACGGTTCCTCATCGAGGCAACTTGCACATGCGCTGCATATTACACAGCTTGCCCTAGGATGCTCCTAGTATGACGTTTAACTCATTTTCCCTCCTAGCACTCTCTAGCATGACCCGCATATATATCTCAAAGAGTTCCACCACCATTCTCGAAGCCACGTGAAACCGCAAACGTTCTCTGAGTCCGCGGTCCGGCAGGTGACCCCGCCCGCGGTGCGCGCCGCAATCGCAAATATTCCCACATAACCGCCGCCGCCGCGTGCGCCCGCAGCGCAAAATTACAGTGCGAAACGATAAATATGATATCAATGTAAAACTATTCAAAAGGAATTTCTTTTCAACATAACTATGAGTCAGCCATTTTATTTTCTACTTAAACATTTTTTATTTAAAAACATTATATTTTACAGACCTTAAAGCAGTAAAACAGTAAATCAATAGAGGTTTACCTAGAAACAAAGGGATTACGTTACGCGTATTTGAGCTCTTGTATCTGATTTGACCTGCTTTACTCTGCTCTTGGTGTTTCTTATGTTATCATACATTATGTCATACATTACATACCTTAAAGCAGTAAAACAGTAAACCAATAACGCTGTTGCAACAAAAAGGGTTAGTTGCCCTTTTGTTTTCTACTGCCTTTCACTCGCCTCTTCACTCCGCTCCTCTAACTCAATAATTTACTTATCATCATGTCACTACACTTACATACCCTGTAAAGCAGTAAAAACCGTAAATCAATTAAGCGCTGTGCCTAGCAACGAAATGGGATTAGTAGGGCTTTTTGTTTACTGATTTACTTGCTTTACTGCTTTAACTAACATATATTATTATCATTAATGTTCAATAACAATTACATACCTTAAAGACAGTAAAACAGATAAATCAGTAACGCTGTTGACACTAGCAACAAAGGGATTAGTAGGCTTTTGTTTTACTGAATTTACATGCTATCACTATTATTTAACACATATATAATTATTAACATTATGTTTCTTTCATATAGTTATTTATTCTTGTTTAATACTTATTATCTTATTATATTTTATTATTATTTAAATATATTATTTATTTTTATTTTGTATTAATACTTTTTATTTTATATTATTGTTTATTATTATTATTATTATATTTATTTTCATTTTCTCTACTTTTGTTTAATTACTTTTTTATTTTACTTAAAATTGTAAACGAAATTTTATTTTAAAAACATCTATAATATATCCTCACTATCATACTACCATATACCTACCTATACCCTATATATATATATATATAATATAATATATATATATATATATATATATATAATATATATATATACTACTTACCTACCTATATACCCCCCTACCCCCCTCGATATATATATATAGTATAGTATATATATAATATATATAGTATATATATATTATATAGTTATGATAGTATAGTATATATATATATATATGATGTATAGTATATAGATATATATATATAGTATGATATATATGTATATATATATATAATAATACGAGTTTTTAAGAGATAGTTTAAAAATTATCGCGTTTATATTTTAATGCATTTATATAACATAATTAGAAACTATTAAAAAAAATTGACATAAAAATTTTTAGCATCAAAAATATATTACAAGATTTATTAAAACATAACATTATTATTTATTAATATAAATGAAATAAATACAATAGGAACTCCACATAAATTAGAATATAAGGGATGAATGGGGTAAGACATAAGTTTTTACAATAACTATACATTATTATATTTTTTAAAAATAAGAATGGTATAATGATTATTCAATATAAATTTTAAGTTCATAGTATCAATAATGTGAACAGTATGGTTTTTTGCTCACTATAAATACGGAAATTCCAAATGTCTGTTGACGAGTTGATTGTGACCGAGCTATGTATTGAATTACGAAGCAGGTAATCGTTACTCCAGCCATTTACATTGTCTCCTACTTCATTAATTAGCGAACACTTCCTAAAAAGCGGACGCTCATTTCAGTGATTGGGTGATTGTAAGACTTGATCCAAAAGGGAGACTTAGTCCTTATAAGTGTACCCTTTTCTCACGAAACCTCTCTCCGTTTAAATGATGAGGCGTTTACAAGCGGAAAGGTGCGGCTGTGAGATCCATAGGCATATAGAGATTACGTAATTCTTTGCGTGATTCTTTCAAGATTTAAACCGTGTCCTACTATGCATACATGGATACCTAATGTATTTTCGGGCCTATTAAGTCGTAACAAAAGCGCGCCTGATACAGAGAGATTAGAAGTACTCCGTTGTATAAACATTTTCATAATCACGTCCGTGAGCGAAGTCCCATCTCACATGTAAAACCCTCCGCATACCCCCTCAACGTCCGACAGTGTGAAGTTATAGCCCGTGACTCTTTCCTACTAATTGTCCTGAGTCAGGCTTCCCATGTTTCCACGTGTGCCTGATTATAACTTTTCTGTGTAAACTCTCTCCGTTCATCTATAATGTTATGGAATATTGAAATGATAATTAACCTTGAGTGAAATTAACTGATCTTGGTTTCAAAACTCTCTTTTAAATAGTATAGTGAAACTACTTTTTTGCTTAGTAGTTATATTTCCTTAAAATAGCTCACTTCTTTCAAATTTCCCCAAATGGCACGTCATGTGTGTTGATAATTTTTAACTTTATTCTTACTTAGAAGATAAAGGCCTCCAACATGTTTATGTAAAAACATGGTTGTCTGCGACCATATACAGCCGTTAGCAAGTAGGTGCTGATACATTAATTATTTTAAAAGGAGCATAAAATATTAGGATTTGATCGGGTATAAAAAGCATTACTTCTTTGTATATCTACCATGTATCGGCTCACATGGTATGTAGTCTTTCTCACTGAGAGCAAGATCACATATCGCTCAACTCTTTAATCGTAATAACTCGTAAAAAATCTTTTACATAATCATGATTGTATTCCTTTGAGTTTCCTCAGCTATAGTAAAGTCTGTAAGTCTCTCATTGAATGGAAATATATAATCATATAAAAAACTCGCATGTAAATTGGATAAGTAAATGTAAGATTGATTTCTATTTCAGATCGTTATATCCCTCTTGAATAATCTTAATCAATAACATGTACTTCATAATATACTACGCCTTCTACCTAATGGAATTAAACTTTAACCGCGCATGCGACTACCGCATTAATAATGAACGAGAAATCTTCAAAACTGATCTAGCTCTTCAAAGCTGATCTAGTTGTTCGAAACTGATCTAGCTATATAAGCCAGGTAAACTATTTGACTCTCTGTATACCTTTTACTCATTCACTATCCTAATGGTCATCACCCGAAAGGAACCAGATCTGTACCATCTAAGAGTTTTGTCAATTTTCGATTCTTTACATTACTTAACTAAACAACACATGTTAGGATGGGGTCTAGGTATTATAATGTACATGAAGTAAGCACCTGTGACAATTAATTTGAAATACTCTTCTAAAGATGAGAATCAATCTGTTTAATGGGGTATAATAATTGAAATGCATTTAGGAATTAATACTGATAAAGTATGGATTTACGCTTGAACGTCATTAAAATCTTATGTGTAAAAGTAGGTTAATGGTAAGATAAAAACGAGGTTTACTAAATAATGCAGATCACTACAAATATAATTACATAAATAATAGAGTAAGAGTGAAGGTGAATAAATTTGTCAAGGGTGAAGGTGACTAAATTTGTAAGGATGAAGGTGAATAAATTTGTGAATACAGTTATAAAGGTGAATGAATACGTATTTACATGAGATACTCATATGACAGTAAAATATAACACACAATCATCTAGTGATATAAAAAGAATATACAAGTATATAAGTACCATATATTGGAATACTTAAAAAGGGCGTTCTAATTACATTCCTAATACTATTTTATATTTCTCTTATTTACAGTATATTCATATTCCAATCTTTTTCTAATTCTACTTCAGTCCAGTACTCTCAAATACTAATTCTCCAATCCTCATTTTTTTCCTCTTGATTGCATGCAACTTATATTTTCCATTAATTTTACGAGTGCTCTAAACCTACTACACTCATACAGAAGCATACAGTCAAATCTGAGACCTACATGTCTAGATCAAAGGTACGTCTTTTTGACTGGAAATTATTAGATCCCGAAAAATGGGAGATTATCATACACAAGCACTCTCAGCTAATAGTTCTTTCGGCGAGCACATATGTACGCCTGCAAATAGTGCGCATGTTCTGCATATAGACCTGTTAACCAACAGATGATCATAAGCTCATTTGGATAAGGTGATCTACCCACGCGTGCGTGCCTGATAAATAGATGTCATATGCACTATCTTTCCCCATATTTTGAGCTTGGTGCCAGAAAAAATCCCAGCGAACCAGGTATTCTATACACAGCGCCACTCTCTGCCATTTTTTGGACCCATCATGAAATTAGCCGCTGGGTTCTTCGGTGCCATAATGAATTTAACCAGAAGTAGTGACTACCCTTTCTTACAAACTTACTAAATATTCCTAAGCCCACACTTGACTGTTGTATGTTAATGTAATATGAAAAAATATAAAATCGTGTACACAATAAGCAACTCTCTATATAGTTTTATACCCATGTGGAGAGGACTCTAGTACAGATCTTACTACAAACCACAGTCTTGTTGTTCCTCTAAGCTATCTCTGAACATCACTGGATAAACGTGCTTTGCACAGCGCTACTCAAATAATTGCCGAGCGCGCCTCAATGGTCTCGCAACACTGCGTGACAGACTCCGATATCACCTTTCCTCTACATCGTGCGTTACTATTATATGCCATGGTATTGCAGTAACAACATCAGAGTGACTTGACTTTACAAGAAGATGTGTAAGACTTAATGAACCGTATTCATAGGGAATGCTCTTAGTATCCATTTACTCCTCCATATATAGGGAAGAAAAATATACTTGGCTCTCTTAAACATAGAATGTGAGGCTCTCAATTAACAGCTCATAATTTAACTCGCTTTTACATCTATATTTGTCACTGCATCAATGTTCTACTTATCCTTTCGCGTTCTACCACAGCATAGGGTACTCAACCCTACCATTATCGCGACTACTATGATTTAGGCCAAATATCTCGTATGAAGCCGAATCTCCGGTATGGATAAGGCGGTAGCCTATAGATGCGAATACCTATCATTTCGCTCAAGTTGAGGCGTCCAATATAAGCCTCTCAACTAACGTGGTTAAATTGTTCATAACAATGCTCGCTCCATGAGCGTACATCTTTCTGTGCACACAACTACAGGAAACTCTGCCCTCAATACCATCTTTTCCTTTACGAACGCATCACTGTGCTCAGGAGCCATATACCATGTATAGACAGTAGTGAGTTAGCCAAGTGTTCACTCCAGCCAACATCATCGTGCTTTTGAGAATTACTGTTTAACGTTGCTCCATGGTATGCGACTCGTCTCATGTACAAAAATAACTCGTTAAACTATCATTGTATCATACGAACGCTAGATACATATTAAGACACTACTAAACCACTTTACTTGTTGTTCTCTCTTAATAGTGAGATAATTATTTATCGTTTTTAATTCTAGTGAGAGGTTATCAGTCACACCTCATCTCTTCAGCTTTTGTGCACCAGCAGTAATACAGCGAGAGTCCCATTACCACATGAGGATCTACCATTATTCCCTGACAAAGGAGATCGCGCTCCTTAAACGAGTTTAAATCTCTAGACAGAAACTTTAGCGCCAGGCAAGCCGAACATTTATGACAAATATAGCCCCGCGGGTAAGGCGTCAAGGAAGAAGAAGAAAGACAAAAATTACCTCTACAAAAAGGAAGTATTCATTTGGTTAGGCTCTTCATGAAATGAGCGATGGACAGATCAGCAATGGGATCACGAGTATCTATTACACTTCTCTAAATCTCAGTATTGGCATACTATAGCGATTCTACATATGCTCTCTACAATGAACACACATACTCCAGGACGCAATAACGCCTCGCTCGAGAGAATCATAATTCTTGTTCTATGTCGGGTTCTTCTATGTAATACAATAGTAAATGTTCATTTTAAAATATCCTCTCTGCTGGAGATCAATATATATATCGCTCCCTCTAAATTCAAGTTGACCTTATAGGATTTTGGCAGTCGTATCACGAGAACGTGTATAAAATCTCCGGAGAGTTTATTTAATCAAGCGGTAGTTAAGAAGAAATCCAAAGAGAGCTGAAGAACGGGCTAACTGTCTATAATATTTCAGGATCCCGAAATATATAGTTCCTCACCCCGTCTCCCTGGATATTCGTAACCTACTTGAAACCAATAGAACTGATCTCAAGCTAAATTCTATGTGATTATACACTTCTTGGGCGTGCTTCTAGAGTGAACTAAAGTATTTTATAATTTTCTCTCTGCGCTCCCATGCTATAGCTACCCGACGTCCCCTCCATAAATCTTTCCACCAAGTACAGCCTCCGCTCTCCAGCTATATTCATCCATATATAGACCTCTCTCGCTCCGCCCATATCAAGATTATCCCTTAAGTATACAAAGATTTCTTACGAAGATCCTGCACTTATCTGAATCATGATGGATATAGCCACGTGATTTCGTCTCAGGACTCCGCTACTTATCATATATATATATAGTTTAAATTTAACTCTTCATTAATTTATATATTCATACATTTACCTGGCACCATTAATACTTTAAATCCACCCTAACATATACTAATTAGCTTCAGACTAAACTAAATCATCCAATGAAACGTAACATCACCAGACAGATCAATGGAAGCGATACAGAGGACTTATGTAGATGCCAACATATATAAACACAACATTCCCGACATCTAGTGAATATCCCCATCCGGCGCCTTCACTACCCCTTCTCTGGCAACCATCCTCTCCATAATAACACTATCGCTTCGAAGCACTGTTACAACCGTACGAATACACATTCATACCAGCGTTTAACCTCCTTTATGAACTCCTAAGAAGTGGACAGATCTTCATTATAATTATATGCACTTCTCTATAATCACTACTAAGATGCTGGTCCCGTAAATTGGCCTCTTGTTTTGATTGAACCAGTTACTAAAAGGAGGTTGCCTTTAAATAGTATAGTGTGAATAGATATATCTGTTTAATATAGAGAATAAGCTAGATTCACGTTACTCTAATGATTATTAAAAGTCTAAAATATATTTAAAAGTGATTTCATTTATTTTAGTTAAAGTTATTTAAAGTTCAATTGCGTTCATTTATATAAATTTATATTAATAGTATATAAGACCCCCCGGGGGTGGGGTGAGCTAGGGTGGGTAGGGGTGGGAGTGAGGAAGCCTTCCTTTTTCTTATTATAATAAAAATAATAAAACTGATAGCCGCTTTGTTTATCAGGATTAAATGTAATATGTATTGTAATAGCTTATACCCTACTCCCAAGTCAGCTCCTGAAAAACTTCTCGACCTATATTAGTAAATTCGCATTTCACTGAATGTACTTTGATCCTAGATATCGAGTTAGTATTTTAGGAGCCTTAGAACGGTTTCGAACCTCTATAATTTCAGTTAACTAGAAACAGCTGCAACTGTAGACTTGATCTTTTATCTTTTAACTGTTCAAAGCTTAATACTATTGTGTGTGGTAACGTCAATTAGATTAATAAAATAGGTAACAACATTTAGAAATCCTTATCCGATTTAATAAAGTAATAAATCACTCATAATCCCATATTTCATCTCATTTCCCGATTCTAAACTATTTACTAACCTGTCCATTCTACCCACCTTATCACGAGCATGCGGCTGATACTGTGCGTTCTTCCCGCTAGGATAAATTTTTACTCCTTACATGAGTTATATGTATAAGATAGTCAAATCGTCCATCTTCCGCCCCCTCTAAACATATTAGTGAGAGACCTTTCACTATCACATAACCTTCCTATTTCTTTTCACATCAACAATTAGGTAAAACACCCTCTAACAACCACATAAACCTAGTGAATCCTCACCAGATACACCCTATTTGGCTTCCCTCCAGATTGAAGCTCCTACCCTAATAACCTTTAATCAATATAACCACCTACCTTTGCACTTACCATGTGTGACTACTGGTATACACATGTAAGTCGTATCTCCAAGCTCACAGTCTTACACAGCGTGCACGTAATAAATTAATAAAATATATCAAAATATAATAAGTAAAATGTCAATTTTTCTAACTGCTTAAAACACATTATGTTATATATGTAATTTATTATAATGATTACTTTATTAAATCAAGCTGTAATAATAATGTCACGTTATCGACGATGACGTTATTTAAGTTTTTTTTAATTAAATCTCTTAAATATATAATCTCTTCAACCATTATTTTTTCTTTCCTACTACCCGTTACTTTAGAAGAATCCTTTCTTTAAAAAATGTGACATATATAATAGTATAACAAAGTTATAAGTCTTTAAGAAAGAGATACCTATTCTACAACCTTCTCTCTCACTATCTTCATTTCTTACTTCACTTCCTACCTACTTTAGACAGCGTCTCTCTTCTCAATCCTCTCCTTCTTCTACCTCTCTCTCTCTCTCTCCTACCTCTCTCCTCTCTATCTCTCTCTCATCCCTCTCTCCCTATCCCCCCTCTCTTCCTCTCACT
Organism: Trachelipus rathkii; assembly: GCA_015478945.1. NCBI lineage: Eukaryota > Metazoa > Arthropoda > Malacostraca > Isopoda > Trachelipodidae > Trachelipus > Trachelipus rathkii. The sequence goes on from JABUQX010072976.1 coordinate 11,266, forward strand.
CTTCCTTACAACTTCCTCGTGTTTTCCCGTTTCCCACTACTCTATACTAGTTATATACGTTCATATTACTTCCTACTATGCATATTCTTTTACGTTTCATTATTTAGTTCTACCAACAAAAATTTTCTGTTTACTCCTTTCAAAAGAGAGCAGTGACAAATAATAAATGGAGTGTAGAAGAGACGAGAAATGTAGGGATGAGTGAAGAGGTGAGAGATGATAGAGAGATAGAGAGTGAAGAGATATATTATATGGTACTATGAACGTAGAGCACTATACGAGACGCCACTAGCAGCACCTACCTCGGAGATGAAGAGTAACAAGAGAGTAATGAAATGACTCGCGAGATCGATTATATAATTGAGATAGTAATATGAAGCACGGAGAGTGTATATGAAAATAACTGAACAAACAACTATCTACCTAATATATACCCACTCATCCTAACATATGCGTAGATTCTTTTACCGCGATAACACGAGTTCTACTAAGCTGACAATATTATCGAAACAACCATTTGTGTCTGAATGAATAAATTCTATTTACATCGTCAGAATACGCTCTGAACAATTCACGGACAATTGTAACCTAAGCTAATATAAAAACATAAACGTACTATCCTCAGCTCAATATACCAAAATTTACTATTCTTAAATTTCTATATATTCTACTATAATACTTAATACATATACCCGGTTGCCAATAATACACTAAAATATTTCAGATATAACCTGAGTACACCTCAATAAGCGCCTATAAATCAAGATAATAATATTTTCACTTGCTCCTACTATGAGACATCTTTCTCGCTTAATACACTACAGACCATATCTTATTAATTCCCTTATGCCCCTCTCACTATTTGGCGAGCGCAGTTACGAAACTATACAGTCTAATTTCCGATAGCTCTACCCTACTATGCATACATTATCTAACCATTTTTTAATATAACAATTCGCCAATAAATTATCTAATAAGAGAGTAGCTCACCATCTCTTACGTAGCATAACATCCCACGATGCGAGTTCGCCATCACATGACAATCACTTCCCGAAACAATCTTTTTTCGCTCTTTACCAATGCTACATTCTTCCCATTTTTATTGCGTTTCAATCGCGCCCTACCTCCCACTATCATACCATGAATATCTTGATTGGAACAGTTATAAGCTATCCTAATCCAACTCAATAAATACCCTTTCCAATCACTATTGCGGATAATCATAATTACGATTTAATCCAACGAGGTTTATTATGGTATATATATATATAAAGATTACATTTAAACATAAATACGATTTTAAAGTCAGATAGAGACTAAATAATATTATGTAAATTCTTTCTTAGTGTTAGATGTTTTCTATTATAGAATCTTCCTCTCTCCAAGGATTAAGCACCGTGTGTTTACCAATTTTATCTGAAGCGTACCCAGAAGCTGCCCTGACGCTGGACTCCTGAACTCTCTCCAGGAGTGCTGTGAATGATAAAATGGCGGACTGAGAGATCATCTAGAAGTCTGACATAGGCGCTCAGTCACTAGTATTTTTAACCCACGATTAAAGTGTTCTTGGGACACCTAACACTCACTTATATAGTCTGACGTAAGTTTACGTTGGTGTTGATCTCATTCCTAATCCTATTTTTTATTCATTCCAGTTATCAGGAGAGATACAGCTATTACAAATAACCAAAATCATTGCTAGTTAGTTCATCGTCTAATTACGATCTGCCCTGGCTGTCATTCAAAAATTAAATTGATCTTTTAAATACTTATTATATAATTAAAAGGTATATATTATCTCACGTGATTTACGCCACTCTTTTTATAGCGATTGATTAAATGGGGATATTTTTTAATTTATATCTTCATTTTATTCACTATCGAAGTTTTTTACTACTCATTATATAGTTGTAATATGATATAGTATAGCATCAATATCGGGAAATATCGTGAATTATATACGATAGTGCTTGCATTGTAGAGTGCAGTGTACTTTTATAAGGATCTTAATGCAAATTTTTGGTATATGGCATCTTTAGTATATATATATCTTACTACCTTCCACCTATGTGTCATACAGTCACTGCGTTATTCTCATTTGACCGTTCATACATTGGTCTAGACTTAATATATCTCTAATATACACTACTTTGCATCTTGCTACTACTCTTCTACGTCCTGTTCATTCCTCCAGTATAGAGCGATTCTAAAATTTCCATAGTAGCATACATTAATAAGCTATATGATATGAGGGTAATAGAGGGTATGCTTTAGAAGATAAAAAAGAAGCCTTATATTAGATTCGTATCACCTATTCAAGTTTACTGGATTGACTAGGCTGCGCACGAAAACTGTTGAGATATGTCGAAAACTGTAGAACTAAAATGAGGTTTGTTAAGTATGATCACCTATATCCAGACTAAATTATGGGCTCGCAGCGTGTAGATAGTCAACTAGTTAACATACCCTCAGAGATGCGATCAAATCTCTCACATCTAATATTGCGGTCGCTCTCTGTGTATCAACTCTTATCACCAGACGTACGTGAGTCCTGGAATCTTCGCGAAGAGTGTCAACTATAGAGAGTTTATATGCAATCTGAAGATTGGTGCCCTCGACCAGGACACCAATATATACCAACATCGAGACCACCTCTAATATGATGTATGCTGACTGGAACCATGCGCAAAATCTGCGAAGGGATTTATCCAGTTCCATATATATGCGCTATCTTAGTGTATTACTACACGTCGCAGGCTTGCTCGATGCTTTGATCTACAGCCCGTTACTAAAAATATAAAAAAATATATACCTATCATGTAATGTGCTATCTCAAGAAAGGAACTCATTATTTTAGTCCGGACGTCGCACTTAGCACAATCTCTTCAATATATCGATCCAAATGGCCTTCCGGCGGGAACAATATCCCTGATGGCTGTAATGTATATACTTATGCAGTTTGTGTAAGTGCTGAAATATAACGGAGTATAAACGAGAATGGAGTTCCCAAAGAAGTAATTCCCTTTGGTCATGCGTAAATAACCATCCTGCCTGTACCTTTCTCCCCATTATAGTAGAAACTTACCTCTATTTATATTTTTTCAGATGGTATAAGGTTTTCCGGAGTGATGTTTTTATTATTTTTTAATGATTTTGTTATTCTATATATATAGTATTAATATAGACGACGGTTAAGCGTTTACCTTACTGGAGGTCTGTAAATGAGGAAATCTATTTATCTACTTTGTATATTAAGATTGTAAAAACAGACTTATACAAGATAAATAAGGTATACACATATGGATTGAAATTTCTCATTCTTACTTACCTTAAAAGATCAGTTAACGTTTCTGCAGATAGGTGCTTCATATGACTTTTTGTAATTAAATTTTTTTATTAAGAAGGTCAAATTACTTGCAAACTAGAGCCACTCATTATTCTCAGGTATTGATATACAGTTTCTTAATACTCTAATAGTGGAATGATTTGGATACGGAGTATTAAATGACAACCCACTCATGTATATAGTGAGTTTAATTTTGGGTGTAAGTAAATAGTTGCAACACATATCAATAACCTAGTATGAGGTGACTCGATAAGTAACCTAATTTTAATTAATACTTTTAAATTAACTCTTTTCTTTGAAGGGGAAACATTTTGATATTATAGTGTGCCTATAAATACGATTATTGACTTCATGTCTCTTCCTCTTCAAACATTCATAACAGATAGTCATAACTATACTGAACGCGCGCGCCGCAATTAAATGTAGAGTGATTAAAGCTGTTTAAATGAAATCACATTAATCTCAGCATGCGTGTACTGTTGATGAAAAAGAATTAATAAGAAAACTTTATGGGAGATGTTGAAAATAAATTTTAAAATCATAGGAACGGAGACAGGAGCAGGTGTACATAGTTCATATGAAAGACATATCAACTGATCAGCTTATTTTTACTGGGAACTGCAATGTTCTTTACCGACAGCCGTTCGTTATAGCATCTTTTGTTTCAGGTATTTCGATGGATGAGTTGTGCATCTTTAATCGAGTCTATAATAAAGCGCGAGAGTATACTGTGTGTAATGACCGTCGTTCAGTTTCCTCCTGTACGCGCCATGCATGCGGGCGGTTAGACGCCAAGTAGACAAGTTTCTATATCTTCAGTGAATTGTTTCCTTCTGTTACTCCCTCTCTCCTTCTCTCTCTCTCGTCTCTTCTGCTCTCCATCTCTATCTTGCTACTTCTCTCTACTCTCCTCTATCTTCATCTCTCTTCCTTCTCATCGAAACTCTGCGTGCGCGTCTCTTCAGTAACTCTCTCGCGTTAAGTTATATAAGGGTCTTTAAGTATTAGTGTCTGGGCTTATGGGCATTAATAGACCTCCCTGATTGCTAGTTTTTAAGAACAAATTAATAATGAAGAAAAACAATATATATATAATAGATTAATATATAACAATAGCAAAAAATGTTTGCTCAAAATAACTTTTAAATACAATATATGCGCAATTTAAATTAAAATCTCTACTATAAAAATCTTTAAGAAAATATGAAAGGAGATCCCTCCGACACACTGAGTACGCCATGAGTTTTAGATAGCGCTTGTCTCGCCACCAGACCAGATATAGACCGAGCGTACCCTTTCACTGTTATACCTGGTGATAAATCTCGGTCTAGCTCTAGCGAGATAACCTAATAAACTCTCTGTCAATCGCTCTGCAATGAGTGAAAATAATGAATTAATGATGATTATTAAAATGAAATCTAATAAAGCAGTACAATCTCAGATAGAGCGGCTGGCCGTACACAGTCAAATGACCTAATGCTCAAGGTAAAGGACGAGAAAGCCCATTAACCTAATAAATATTGCCCTTAGTTGTATAGCCAGCAAATTTAAGCTCACTATTGTTTAGCGTCGATTATTATTTTGTCTTAGTAAAATTAGATATATTTTGTTTTTTCTAATACATAAACATTCTCGTGCTACATACTTTTTACGTCCCATCCATTCTAACGACTCATCTCTACTTCTATTACACTCTCTTTCTCAACTCTCATCATCATGCTAAGCTACTAGTCAACTCATACTTATATACTAACATCAATTAATTAAAAATAATAAAAAATAAAAAATTATATAAAACAAAAATAAAAATAAAATATGATAAAGGATAATTACATAACTCATATAATACCTATAAATATATATGAGTTAAAGCTCTAGATAAATATCTCATAGTTAAAGAAAACAAAAGCTCATATCATAATCCCTTTGATGTGCTAATATATAGCATAGTAAACAGCTAGATATTGATATTTATCTGTTATTACTGCTTATTAAGGTATATTGTATATACTATAGTGTAATATGTATGTAACATCATTATATATATAATATAATTATATAGAGTTAAAGCTAAGTAATACAGCCTAAAAAACTCAAAAAGTACCTACTAATCTCCCTATTGTGCTATATAGGCAAGCTAAAGCTGTATATTGGTTTTATCATAGTTTTTACTGTTTTATAAAGTCTTGTTAATAGTTTATTATGATATTTTAATAAAAAATGTGTGTTTATATACCGAAATGTGACATAGCCTCAAGAAACTAGAGTGTATGTTGAGACTACACATAAGAGTTTACTCATCATTTGAAGATTGATTTCTAATCTTTTTTTTTAACTTGCATAACTGAGTCCATATCATCAATATGAATATCAGTTATTAGTCGTTATCGCTAACTGTTAAATATATTTGGCCTTTGCTGATATGCGCAACGCGTATATATATATAGGTCTAGCGTAGTTAGTTTACGCTAAGGGAATATGGCGGTAGCCTGTACTATGGTAGCTCAGTCACGCTCGTAGGCGGCGGCGGTTTATTTAATACGCGTAGGTAAATTACATCTGCGCCCGCCTACTGCGGGTGCGTTACACGTACTAGCCCCTACCTACTATAGGCACCTAATAGTAGTCACCCATGCTGGTGACGCGGTACTCTAAGATAAAATAAATCGTTTGCGTTTCATTGACTTATCAATATTGAGTGAACTTCTTTAGCATATATACTACTATTCTGTCATGCTAGATAAGTGCTCATAGAACAATATGCTTATTAACTCATACTTAAGTGAGAAGCATCATAAGCGCGCAACTTGCTTAAATATACAGACCCATTCGATCTCCTCCACTCAATACCTTCTATAATTAATACCTTAAGACGTATATTTGATAGCACACCCCTACTCAACTATTTAGTGTCATACCATACTACACTATTCCTAGGCTCTAAGGCGCCTACCGAGGCTATAGAAAAAGGCTTATGAAAAAAGTGGCCACTCAGTTGTCACTATTGTTAGGCACTCACTTCGGCACTATGTAGCACTACACTGTTTAGGTCATCTTACATTAGCACTGAAACTCTGGCATCACACTCATAACTCGGCGCCACTCATCACTTGAGCACTTGGCTCTCTAACCTACCCTACCTACCGCTATATCTCACTCGGCATCTACATCATAGACATACTCCATAGAGAACAGCTAATAGAACTACCCTTGAGATACTTCTTTTTACAGTGGTAGATTGGGTATTAAGTCTCCCAACTACCTGGCCAATGAAAAATGGAAGCCATTCAAATAATGCTATGAGTCATCATAGAAGATTGTACACCATCAAAAGATTAACTCCTGATCAATATACAAGTAGCTGGGCATGCCGCAGACGGATTTGTGATCGGGGGCCTGATTCATCGTGCAACTAGTCGGCTTGTAAAGCGCATCTCCAAAATGAAGCATACTCAATTTATATACGTTTGAGGTCTAGTCAACGTAGTTGTGCGCTAGGCCGAAATTTTTGTAATTCTCAAAAAGTATGAATAGGGTCCAGTGCACAAGCACAAACGCACTGACCATTTGTGCTACCTCCAAAGTCAACGTGATTTGCAGGGGCGTCATATAGGTGAGCTATGGGTGATTCTCTCTCTCAAAAGAGTTAATTAATGAGCAGATCAAAGTGTGTCCCTGCGGCTAAATATGTACCTTAGTCAACTTCAAGAGCTTGACTGGCCTCCAACTTAGATCGCAGCGTGTTGGATTTGCTCTCGAGAATGAATCGAATCGTGTGAGTTGTAGTAGTGTGGGTTGATAATATAATCTGCGTAGTGAGAAGGTGTAAGTGTTAAGTGTCTATGGGTGGGAGTTGTGAAGTGTCAGATATAGTGGTCTGATGGATTTAAAAAATACACTTGAACGACAGTGCAATGGTAGTGTGTGTGGATGGTTCGTGTGTAGGTGTAGGTGTGTTGTGTTCTGGTTATGTCATGATTTGTATGTGAATAGATAGTTCTGTTGTGTGTGTTGGTGTGTTGTGTGTGATATAGACTAATACGAAAATAATGATAATGGTGTGTCTGTTCGGATAGTGAGCCGTGATAATATGTAGAAGCATAGCAACTCTCGAGATGTGTGTTTGTTGGGGTCTCTCACCTCTCTCTAGTTGTTTGAGAATAGGACATAGCGTGACCCGGATCCTGTATCTAGGTGTAGTTGTAGACTCCGAAATATGCAGGCTTGCTGGTGTGTGTAGAGTATAGTGATTGACAAGGTTTGATCGTATGTTATAGGATAGATAGGTCTAGGATGCAGTGCATTGTGTCTGATTAAATAATAGGATAGGTATATAGGTGTAGGCTGATGAGTATAAGGACTCTTAGGATTTGAAATAAGTGGTGTGCAGTTGTGTGTGTGATGGTATACGTTATACGTAGCCTGTTGATAACAGAGGTGTGAGTAATGATAGGGGTATATGAGATAGATAGAGTGTGGATGGAAATTAAAATTAATTAGGTAGGTCTCAATACAGGTTACACTAGGTACTACATTAACACTTTGACCTCATGTTATTTAGAGATTAGTTAACCTACGCGCATATGGATATAAGGTGTCCGGCTAAGTTAATATAGTTATCTCTTGTCAGGATAGAGAGATTCTCAAATTAATAATGACCTACTAAAATACAAATTACATAAAAAATAATATAAATATATATACCCTACACAAAATACCTTATAATAAATTTACAAAATATTACAGACCTTGATACAGGGATTATCTAAGGCCGAAAATATAATTCAAGGTGTTCAAAAAACAATCAATAAGAGGGGGCTAACTCGACCATCTAAAAACGTAGGGGTCAAAATAGAGAGGGGCTGAACAGTGTGAGGGAGGGCACGTACGGACGGTGCTTCGCAACCGTCTCAGGACCACCTCCGTTCTCCGAAGGTATGGTGCTCAATTAAGGCAAGGCACTCTGGAAACAGGCATTTATTGGGTCAAATAACTCAGTAGCTTACCACTTTCCTATACTTAACTTAATATTAATTAAATATATATAATATATAATATATAATATATTATAATAATATATATAATATAATATAATATTATATATAATATTATATATATATATATATATATAATATATAATAATATATATATATATATAGATGATATATATATATATAGTATATATAGTATTAGTTATATTAATTATATAATTATATATATGAGTAGAATATACCAAAATTGAAGATTTTATATAAATTTTATTTATCAAATAGAATATTTTCCTGTTTTTACGACAAATTTTTACAACTTAATTCGAAAATATTAATATAATTATTTGTTTTGTGCTTATGTAATAACGTAAAAGGAATGCGTCGAGTTTGCGTTCTGTTTTATTGTCAACACAGAGCAAAATCGTGAAAAAATAATATGTCTACAGCCAAACATAAGGAATTTTCACTTAATAATCCTGTGGAGAGGTTGGTAATGTTGAGTAGTTTCGCTAAGAGTGCTTAACGCCGAATTTAGCACCTTCTACGTGTAAACGAAAAGAATGGTTGTAATATCACATGAACAGAAAAGATGCGGCACGGTGTGTTCTTAGAGCCTTTTGAGCGTTGGGCTATGAATGGTGTTCCACTTAATAAAATTAGGCTGTATAGAAGATTACTAGATCTTCTATAGCGCGAAAAGCCAGTGCGATTAATCTTCCCCTGCAACTCAATAGCTTGTATCAGATATATTTGCTAATGAATAAACCATTTGTTGATTTAGCTCGTATTTCGTGTTGTATCCATTCCAAAGCCAAGTTGGATGGACAGCCAGAAGATCTCATTACAACTCTGCCTGTAGTGATTCTCAATTCCGTTGTATCAACCTCATAAAAACGCACTGGCTTTCTATGAGAAAATTGCGTAGAATTGTGACTGTGACATATCCTATGCGAGCGAAAAGGTGTCGATGCTATCCTAGAGAGACTGGGGCTATAGACAATATTCTCTATGAGTCCCGCAGAACGTAAGCACGAGAGTAGACAGAAAACGATACTATCTTGAGTGTCAAATTAATTGAGTATTTTTACTTTTATTATTTTTGAAAATCGAGTTAAGCGACACAGCTACAATAGTCTTTGAGGGTAATGACAGCAATCTTTATAAATTGCAAGGTCAATTTGTTTTAAATTCCATTTCGCTAGTTTTTTTGTCTCACTAGTATCTGCCCTACTGTTTCTAGTATGTACGTTGGGAGAATAATCGAAGTTGATAAGTAATATAGAATTACCTCATGCTATTGCGGCTCCATGTCATATGAATAGTTTAGAAGGTAACTTATAATATGAAGAGACTATAAGACGCGTAAAAGATGCATATTAAGTAAAGAGTAATAAGTGAGTACTAATAATAGGTATATATAATACTCCAAATTATAAATATCATTATTATATCATTAAATAAAAATTAAAAAGAGTAAAACAGATAATCTTTTGATTATTAAAAATATTTTTTATCTATATTAAATCAATGAATTTTGAAACATTTTTAATATGAAACCCTTTAATACAAATTCAAAAAAATTAATATAAAAACTTACTATATATAGAGATTTCTAATAAAGAAATATTCGAGTGAGTAATAATAATAATAATTTCATTTGTAATGAAATATATATATAATTGAGAGATATATAAGTATATTAGATTATATATATATATATCGGGATTGAGGTTATGTGGTGTGAGAATCGCAATTAGGGTTAGATATACTCTAATTAATAAGTATGATAAATAAGGATATACATCAACTTGAGTTGTATTTAACCATAAATGATTAAACATAACAGTATCCTAGATCCTGCAAAGGGAAGTAGAAGGTAAGAGACATTGAATTACCTTACAATCACCCTACAGACTAAATATAATATATAATAATATATATGATCCTCAACTACTCATCACCTAATAAGCTAACAAATACAAGAAATATACTAACAATAATACATATGTTATAATATATATATCATATATATATATAATATGGTATTACTCGAGAATTATAAAGTATTTATATAAACATATATAAATTTATTAATTAAAATAAATAATTTAGATAAGATCACAAAATGATATTAATACTAGTAATATATATATATATAGATAGTATAGTAGGTATAGTATAGTATAGTATATAGGTATAGTTGCTATAGTTAATATTATATAGTGTAGTCGAAGAATTAAAAGCACTTCTAGTTGTAGTAATATCAAGTATACGTTATAGATATTACTTATATATCATTCATACACACACTTATGATCATATCATAATACACTGCTGAAACATATCAACATAATAATCTCATCACTACATACTTGAGTAATCTAATTATCTACAACGTTCTCGTATCCCCTATACATCTTCTTTATACCTATATATACTATATAATTTAACCAGTATATATATATATAATACGAGTATGGACAGGTTATCCTCAACTGGATCCTGAGCAATCTTCCGCCCTTCACCATCTTCTAGCAAAGGCCAATATAGAAGTAGGTACCTTTAGCAAGCTATCATATAGTACTCACCCTATTATACATACCTACTACGTCCGCCTATCCTCCAGTTATTACCATAAATACGAGTATGACCCTTACCCTATATATAGAGAATAGTTTGATATAGTTCAGTGTACCGCTAATAAGCTATGATTCAAGACTGTCTCTGGTCATATATCATATCATCAAACTATATACCTCACTATACACACTATGTAACGTATATGACTTTCAGGCTACTACAGACTTTACTTATCCCAGCCCTATACATTACCCCACGCCACGCAGCCAACGGGACCAAGTGATCCTACCTATTACCACCAAGCGTTGTCAACAATAATATCTTCACTATAAGATAACTAATACTATATAATATTATATATAAATATTTAATTTAAGTTAATTTTAATTGTGTGACAATTCTCAATTTTTTATTAAAATATAGGATTTATATATACCCTACCTCAACTCATACCGAGCCGTAACCCTTATTATCAAGTACCGTTCTCTATCACAACCCGCTCATTACTTTTCATAACTCAATACTACACTATTTTTTACCTCCATTCAATAATCATTTATATAATATATATAAAATATATTGATATTTTTATAATATTCAACTTATTACATTATACCTACTTTCTTTATCAATCATTATAGGTGGTTATATTATTATACATTCAATGATGCCTACACTCTCGACTCATACGTATCAACAATATTTACCGCTCGCTATAAACTATACACTACGTATCTACTCCTATACTTACCCTGATATATATACATACGAACGGCGAAGATGCTATACCTCCTAGTATACCTCATTAATCCCTACGAGGTGATATTATCATTCCTACTAACTCCTTACTAAGGATAGTATAGACTTTTGTGATAGCTATATAATGGTTAGATTATTTTAGTATAAGAGTAAGTAGCTAGTTATGCATGGCAAGTAATGAGTAGAAAGATACTAGTATTAGTGAGACTTTAGATAAATAACAACCTTCTTTACTAATCACAGAATGTAGTGAGAGGTGGTCCAACTATACATATAGTCGTCAAGTATATATTGGTGAGATATCTACGTCCCGCACAATAGTATCCTTCTGTATAGTAGGATATATAATGATAAATAAGTCTACACATAGTAGTATAATAATTGTGAACAGTACTAGTATATATTATATATATCTGGATTGAGGTCCCGCTATGACCCAGTCAACCAATAATATATAATATTATAAGTAGTATATATATATATATATTAATGCCTAATATTGCTAAATCATGATAGTGAGGAATGTAAGAAAATAAAAAGTTAAATTTTGTCATTTATACCTTAGTCTCATAACCTAAGAACATAATGAGGTGTATAATTATTATTTAATTTACAGTACTTAACACACAATTAAATATTATGTCGTCATTAGGAAGCAGGGCAAGACTCACCAGTTACATGGGAACACTAATCACAAGATTCAATCATGATTTAGCATCCACGGGGTAAGGTGAAGGCCACACACGGACAATGGCACCAAACGTAGGCCGTGGCAGCTTTCAATCGCCTTTTGGTGGTCCAACAGGACAGGGAGAAACCTGTGCCTGATGGAACGCCTGGATTATCGCCTGAGCTTAGAGATTAGTGTATAGTCATATTAGTACCAAGGATAAAGGTACTATCTATTATTAGCTGATCCTCACTACCCTTATGAGTATATATATATTATATAGTAAGTTTTGTCTGACATCCCAAGTCTGCCGCCTCAAACACTCCCGGTACCTACGTGTAATACGGTACCTCTTATAGATATATTTGAGCTATATATTAATTATAATCTCAAACTTATGTTTATAATGAGATGTACCTATACTAGATAATATATATATTAATATATTAGTAGTAATTATATAATATTAATAATATATTAGTATTTAGTAAAATCATATATGTAAATAAAGTATTTCAGATCTCCGGTAGGCATTGTTGGTTTTAAAATTGTGTAAATAAAACCATCTTTTACTATTCGCTTTATGGGATAATTAGTAATAAAATTAATATTGACTATTATATGTTTATTATTCTCTATGATGCTATTAGTAGTATATATATAACATTTGACACTATCCTCTTATATACCGTACCCCAATCGTTTGGCCGGCACCAACATATGTCGAGATAAGCAGTCATGTGTGAATAGAAGATATAAGGCAGTTGAAAGATAGGTGATACGTGATAACCAGACTGACTCTGTGATTGTAATTCAAAGAGCATAGGTTGGACTGATCCTCTTAAAAAGGAGGTGAAACTGTCAATTGTGTTCCGTGGATTTACAATTTCAAATAAGTAAAAGAGGGGAAGTTGCATGCGCAGGTGAGTCGGAGACATTCAACATTTACTATTTAAATAATTATTTTTACCTTTCGTGCATTGTCAATGTGCTAGTGATTTGGTGAGAGGTCTCTACAGATTGATCAACCAGGCCCTGTGGATACTTAGTCTTTGTGTTGGTGCTGTCATACAGTTGGCCTACTCCTCATAATAGGTAGGCCACCAGATATCATATAGATATGTTCATATAGTACCAATTATTATATAGATAATATACTTGTGAAATAGTACTATCTCTATTATTTTATATATATTATTTATAGGTGATTAAATATAATATAGTTATTATAATATATTATAGATTTATAGTATATATATATTTATAAAAGTATAAATATAAATATATTATAGTATACTATATATATTTATATATATATATATATATTATATAACGTATATTAATAACCTATAGTTTAGCCGGTATATATAATATATAATTAATATATATTATAATATATAGATATATATTAATTATACAATTTATTATTATTAAAGTTTTGAATATATTATAATTATATATTATATATATCTCATACTCCATACATATAAGCCCTTATTATATTATCTATAATTTTACCTGCTAAATATAGTAATGCGATCACAGTTATTGTAGATACATAATCCATTATCTCACTCACCTACACTACTCATATTAATTATACCGCTCAGTAGTATATGATATATATATAGTATATATATACTACCTCACCTATACGATATAGTTTGTATATTTAGTGAGTTACCTTTCTGTAGATGAGTTATTATTATATAGTGCTATTAGTCTGAAAAACTCCAATATATATAATGTATAGATGCCTTATATAATAAATATATAATAACTAATCCACTCCTTAATTCAATAAGTACTAATTTAGTATATTTATATATATTACCCTAAGGTAAGATATTATCCCTCTCTCAAGAGACAAAGGTAGAACATATGATATGTTAATATATTAATATTTATAATAAAGTTATTATTTTTAATATAAATAGATAATATAAAAGATATTATTGCTCTTATATTATTTATTAATAATATATTTTTATTAATTATATATATATAATAATATAATATAAATATTTAATATTAATAATTATATATATAATTATTTAAAATACAATACATGTCGTAATTGTGACTTAATAAAATCATCATCTATTAAAAATTCCAACGGATCTCTACCAGTTCATCATCTTGGAGAAGATATTATAGGACAGTTTTGTATCTCTTAAATTGTGAGGTTGGACTAATTCTTCTTGAAGGGATTCTGTTGGCGTTGTTTGGGCTTCCTTAATATAAAAACAAAACTAAAATGGGTCGGTCTTGACGTCCGTGATATAATATAACAATCCATAAATGTAATATTATAATTAATATCCTAACATATACTTATTATTTTATCTACTCTATAGGTAATCTATCCTAGGACTCAGGTATCTTAATAATAAAACAACCTCTCATCACTAATGTATATGTACTTACTTATAATTATATTATACATCTATATTATCTTATAATCCATTATAATTTGAGTATTGAGATGAGTTTGTGGTCTCAACCAACCCTCTCAGTGCTACATATATTTCCAAAGACACTTGATTGGTCTTCATTAGCGTTATTCTTTAAGACTCTTATCTTAAATGGATATCCTCATTTCAAATTTTGCAAGTAAAAAACATTAAAATTCTATGATACATTTAATGAACCGAGCTATAAGCAATTGAACAATGTCTTCCTCCTCCCTGACTTATATAAGAAATTGATAAGTTATTCATACAAATAGTTTGTTCTTGGGCATCTTTCTTCCTCCTTTCCATTGCTATTTTTATTGTTTCTCTATATTATCTTGATTCTCGTCTAATCTGCTCCATATATATATTAAGAATAATCGGCTTATATACTCTACTAATGATATTTATGTCTACTAATTACTTATGTATTACTCACTACTTACATACTCTTATTTATTAATAATCTTATTTCGTTCTATTCTACTATATTTTATATCCTAATAGTGTATATCATTAGAATTAATGCTCTGAGCTATATACTCTATATTATTATAGTTTGTATATATATATATATTACTCACGTATGATATTTATTTATATACATACATATCATAATATCAATTTATGTGATACTTATACTATATATTATTTATATTATTATTATATCATATAATATATACTATATAATTATTATATATATATTATTATCGTTAAGCCATGTAACTCACGTGAATCAATATCCAATTCGAATTTTCCACTATCTTTTACATATATAGGTTTACAATACTATTATATATTTATATAACTGTCTTTCTTCTAAACCTTCAGTATTACATTAGCAGCCTATTGATATTATATTATAGATATATATTATTATTATATATATATATAATGGCGCAGTTGTCGTACTCTCGTATTTCAAATGGGTCATGTGACTTAAGGTAGAATGAAGAGAATATATATATCTATATAAAGTAGTATAATATCATATATTATAATTACTTTATTGATAAGGCACCCTTATACCTAACCCCAACTTTTGTGTTGATGAAGACCAGCCGAGTGATGTTATATAAGATTTTTATGTTGATTAAATAATATATTATAATTATAGATTTTTATATACTGTGAAGTAAGTAAAAATAATGTATTCCAAAATGATTTTGTTCAAAAATCGTAAATGAAGGTAATTTGATTTCCAACTGAACCGATTTCAAATTTTATTTCAAATTTGAAACTGATTTGGCCAGATCTTTCTAAATGTGATTGTTTCATCAAATTCCAACTAAAAATAAAATTTTCAAAAACTATTTTTATATTAAATTTTTATTGGGGGTGCGATATTTGCCAAACAAAAAAAAAACTTTTGGGCACGAATAAAACAATGCTTAGAAAAAACCGTATCATTTCTACAGAGTCTTAAAGTGTGTCTTTTCTACCAACTTAAAAGGCAACGTATGAAGCTCTCTGATGAGCATTATCTTCAATTAATTTCAAAATAGTTTAGCAACTCATTCAGATATTTCATCGTAATATATTTTGCTAAATCCAAATTTAAGAAGATTATTTATTATATTGAACCTCCATATTTATTTATAATTATTTACATTTAAATATAAATAATGTTCTAAGACAGATTATGATTAAATTACTGAATGAAACATTTTTAATAAATGCTGCATCCTGTGCCGACATTCTATATTCTTATATAGTTAAATAGTGAAGAAACATTACTGTAATAAAAACGCTGAACTTTTATAAAAACTTATTATTATTATTTTCGTTGGAAGATTTACTTAAACCGTTAAACGACTTGTACAGTTTATTAATTATTGTATTGATTAAAATATATTTTCCCATTTAATCCCCCTGTTTCTCGAACTGTCTTATCATTGTTACTTTCCTTAACAAAAATTACTAACCACCTGGGTTTCACATATTTTAATAACTAGGAGATGTAGAATTATTTATAAATAACATTTAAAACTGGTAATGTATGAAAGTTTATGATTTTGTTGTAAATGTAAAGTGATGTGTCACACAACGATACTGTAAAATATTAAAGTCATTAAAATTAAATAAACTAAACTGAAGTGTCTAATCTCTAACACCTAATTAAGGTTACAGATAATACTAATTAGTATTTAAGATGTATAAGAAGACTAAGATTAAGTTTGGTGAGATACGACCGTTCTACTCTATCCAGAAATGTCTACCTGAGGGTCGAAAGACGTTGATTACAAATGAGAGGTCTAGGAGTTCACCAGCAGAGAAATTACCTATACAGTACTCATACCACGATTGCTCAAGCATGTCACGGATTTCGGGAGGATAAATGACGAAAGTATCCGCCGGACTTAACACCTTCTGATCTCTTTCTCTTCAGCTATGTATAAGAGTAAACTAACTAATCTAATTAGTACAATGACTAAAACGTAAAATTACTTCATATATTTAAATTCGACAGTTTTCAAGTACATAATATAAAACATATAGAAAAAAAAATAACCTTTATAGATTAGGGTTCAGTAATAATCCTAATGCAGAATTTGAAATCTAAATCTATTATCTATCTCATCATCTACCTACCTAATAAACTCATCAACTACTATCTTATAGTACTATTCTCTACGTAATGATACTAATAGGTGTTGGTGTAAAATAGGAAACTGGTTTAATAAAATTCAACTACAATCTTTAACTTTAATATAATGAAGTATTAAATAAAGAAAGAAGTTAAAATAGAAATAATACGTAAGAAAAAAATACAAACTTTTACATGAAATAAAAAAAAATACTAAAACTAAAAAATATTCTAAAAATAATAAATCTAAATAATTAAATCTAAGGGTAGTAAACATTCAGTTTAAAAAGGGAGATCATACCTAGATAAATCTATACAGAACCATTCCGTACACCACTATGGTACACATAGAGAAATATTACATCACCCACTATAAAAATAAGACACATCAAAATATAAAATGGACTATTCAGACCTGAAGACAAAATGACAGTTTACGATGGAACCATGTCCGAGTGATGTCTATACTGTAAAGCGCCGTTATATTTTTTGAGTAGCTCTTTGGTTGACTTATGAGAATCACAGCCCTAGATGGATGTCGAGAGAATATTCACTAGAGAATAATTCTGACTCATTCCACCTAAGAATTTTATCGAGAAACTTGAATTAATATTAAACAAAATTTAAAAGCAGTAAATTCAATTACATGAAATTGAAAAGCAGACCAAAATTTAACCATATATAGCAAATATAACCAATAACAAATAAAATTAATAATCCCAATTTTACACATATAACCACCAATTTGGACTGAGATAACGTAAAAATGGTGAGAGATAGTGAAATTGAACAACAACGGGCCGGGTAGCTACAAATAATAGAACAATCTCAAAAATAGAGAAAGAATGTTGGAATAAGATACAAGATGTAAGATAAACAAGACTAATATCTGTCACAAATAGACAGTAGAAACATAAAATAAATAAACGCCCTAAACTTAAAGAAAAAGAAAATCTCTGTAAAAGAAGTTAAGATTTGGGATAAGTAATAGAATAAAGACGAAATGTGGATAAAATATGAGTGAGATATTAAACATTGCGGAAGCACATTATATACAATCACCATTAATATCAAATACTAAAATAAATATTAAATAAAGTAATGTATTAATGAACATAAAATAAACAGAAATAAATGCATGAACAATAACTCCATAAACCATAATTCCGATAGATGATCTGATTAATGGTAGAGGAAATATAAATGTGACAATAAATAAATAATCGAGTAGTAATAGTAGAAACATAGAACTGATCAGAGACATATATAATACTCTAAGATTCCATGAACAAAATAGTATGATTATTTTAAAACCAATTGGCCCTTAAATGCCAGAGCCCCTGATATAATTATAATTAGAAAAGAGAATTCTATCCGAGTAGAGAGTTATCACCCCTCGAATCGAGCGAAAAACACTACTGTTCCTCTCACGCATTGATGTACTGAATTACCGAAAAAGTGCCCGTAATTTTTCTCAACCTCCTCATACCTCAGGAGTTCCACTTTATTCCCCTAATAGGTTAAGTTTAGAAATTAAAGTGAAAATCAGGAAATAAACGCCCCACTGACTTATCGGATCGTCACGATGATCTGATAAACCCCCCGGAAAATTTTATATTCCTATGTTATATTATTCACTATGCTATGTATAATTTCCGTCACTTACAAGGCCTTCTCGTAGACCTGAACACGATAATGAAGCACTTTATTGCAAAAAGCCCCTGAAAATAAACAACAGCGGGATCGACTCTTTCTGGAGGAGAAAGCGATATGATGCATAGTTTAATCCCAACAATATGATCCATATAACCCCCAAAAAACTCTTTTATAGTGTTGTATAGATTCCAGAAAAATTTTGACAAAGTATTGAAGATGAGTCTATGAATTTTGGTGGTGTATTGTGGCCATTTTAATCGAAATACTAATATTGAGTAGTCTGTCACTACCCAAATGTCCTCCTCACCAATGGTTATCACGGCTTTCTTTGGAAGGCAAATGGTAAGGGCCGTTTCCTAAATCCTGTACCTTTATTGACCAATGGAAGATCGCGATTATTTCTCTGTCGAGATAATATGTGATAAAGTTGGTACTTATATAAAGACGAAGAGAACACGTAATGAAAGAATGAAGTCTCATAGCTCAGAAGGCATATCATTATGAATATATACCACGCTTACTGAGCCGTAAATACCCGATGAAAGTAATCCATTCGTATAATAATTGATGCTACTCTACATAGATAATGATTTGGCTCGTCGTGCATTATCGTTAGGCTCGATATGTACGTCAGCACACGTAATTCCTTAACGGACTTAATGACCTTCTTTTATATAGTTTTATACAATACTCACACCATAAACATAGAAATTAGTTGTGTTCGCTCAAATATTATATGAAAATGAAGATTTAATAGATGGACATGGTTAATAACACCCTTTTGGAAAAAAAATTGGTGGATTTCTGAGCTGGAACTATCTTTTAGGAATCTTAACAAATCGCGAAGTAACTACAACTCTGCCCAATAATTCCAACTGAGTACCAAGATTCCCTCCAGTTTTCAGGGACAACCTAACACATACAGGACAGAGCCATTCCCAACGGATACTTGATAGAGAGAGTTTATTGAGATCTGTCCTCATAACCATATAATTGACTTATACTTCTATTTGCTTCCATAGTTTATCAGATACCCTTCAAGGCCAATGAGGATAATATAACACCTCTATTTTAAATCAAGAGAATCTGATCGTATACTTCAATAGTTCTTAATATAAAATTACGTACTCAGGACTCAAAACAGCTGAATAGAAAAAGTGTATTTACCAAACCTTAAAGATACTACCGTCGTGAATTCACCTGGAAGACCTATTAATAATGAATTAATTAATCCACACCCAAAAAATAATTAATGACTGCACCAATGACCACGTACTTTCTACAAAACTATAATGTCTATCTGTGACCCCACGAAAATAACACGAGAAAATAAAGAAACATCGTATTGAATTTGCGACAATAAGTTGGACATAGAATGGAAAGAACTGGCGTGTGTAGCTCGATATCAAGTATTGTGTGTAAGTTGAATATATGATAAGACTATTGTAAGAAAGCAGAGGACGCTATAAGAAATTAAGTGAGCCTAGTTCTTACTAAGAAAAACTCACCTTCTTACAAAGAGGTTCAAGCACATAAAATAGTATCAACAGTAATTCACCTAAAACTTTGTTCCGCTTTCTATGTTAGAGGCTTCCTCAATTCAATGCCTGCGGTTGATCATATTAGTTATCCCGGGCGAGTGGAGCCACCCGCGGAAACAACCCAGTATCCTCACGTGAAGCCAGGTAGCCAAGACGTCCCCTGTAGAGAATTACAATAAATGTAACTTATTACAGAATGTATAATCCCCGATAATACCCGACGTCCTCAACAGAAGAACGTGCTCAAGGCTCAGTCTCTTAAGAAATGAAGATAAATCTTTACCTTTGCGCCCATATTTAAATCCCTGTGATAATTGCCAAAAGAATCACTACGAAGGTCAATGTCAAGGGGTGGACGAACGAGAAAAATCTTTAAACTATTAGTCCCCACAGATTTGAGTCCCCCTATGGAAGAGGATTGCGGCCTGGACTCCCTAAATTTTCTTTATCAAGTCAGTGACTCTGTTGTGAAGTTCCCACTCCAATGGATCCTATGGAAATAGCAGAGCATATGGTAATAAAAATAAACCTTTGTCAGAAAGATATAGACCCTTTGATGGTGACAGCCGAGGTAGATGGAACTTATGCTTTCCCCCTCAAATGTTTAATTGATAGCGGTGCAGGCGTTAATTTGGTGGGATCAGGAACAATTTCTTCTCTTGGGTTAACAGATAAGGGACAGATAAGATGCCAGCGGGTTCCAAAGAAAGTAGGGTATATACATTACGAGGGTCATTAGTTTGATTTGGGAGAAAGGAACGCATTCCCATATATCATTATGTCAATCTAATGACGGGGATTTTCTCCAGCTGGATACAAAATCCACTCATTTTCCCGCATGTTCCTTTATAGGTTCCTTCTAATATAATGGGAAGACCAATCCATTAACATTATTAGGTGCCTACAGCAAGAGACGAAAAGGAATCATCTCTTACCCTGACATGAACTCAGCAAACAATTAATAAGTATTAGAGTCCTCTTATATAAATTAATATCAAAGTGTTTTTTGGGGTGTATAAGAACGAATGAGAGGAAGAAATCAAAAATGCTTGCAAGTGAAAGTGAGTCAAACTCTATTTTGGCCAATAAGGAGGCGAAGAGTTGTGGAAACCGATACTAAGGAAGTCAGAGTGAGTTGTTGCAGAAATACAAAGGAATCACATCAAATGATCGTAGTTCTTCGCTCTAAAGGGATGTGCACGAGAGTTAAAGAAAGGAAGGGATAAAAGAGTATGAAAAATTTTAATATATTGGAATCACATAACATACCCCGAATGTATACGCGGTATATAGACGAGCAAAATTACTCCACGGGAGCAACAACTGCAGGTAGCTGCTAAGTATGAGGAAGCAGCAAGAGCAGGAGGAGGAGATTTGTTACGTCTTGAGTAATGAGTGATGAGAGATGACGCGTAAGAAGAGCACGAGAGAGGGAGATGCAAAAATAGGTAAAAAAGAGTATGAGAAAAAGCATAGGTTATTCGTTATTATGTGCCTCACATAGTAGGCAATGTGATGAGAGTTGCACTGAGACGCACTCATTTGGTATACCGTTTGAAAATGTGTTTATGTGGACGAGGGTGAGGAGAGAGAGAGAGTGCAGAAAAGCAATGTATGGGGCATACGCGCAGGGAGATAGAATGCCAGGTAATGATCGGATGTGGTAACGATGACGTAGGGCGTAAGGAGAGAGAGAGAGAGAGAGAGAGGAGTAGAGAGAGAAGAGAACAGTTATTGTAATTACTGCAAAAGGACCTATTCCTCAAAACTTCAACCCACCGATGTTAAATCTTTTAGCCCAATTCCCTATCTTGATTTATGTGCTCTATGTAACTTATTACAGTTTCCAAAGAAACAGCATACAAAAGGAAATAAGTATTGTTATGGTCTTTATTGGATAGCGTCTCACGATAGAAAACGGTAAAAAAGTAAGAGAGCTATTAGATTGGTCCTATTTGCAGACAATATACATACAAAACCCGGTTTCGAGGAGGAGAGTTTACGAAGCAGTACGGAAAGTCTTACCATTGATATCCTAAAGATAGTGCTCCCTTCTATGATAGAAATTTCGACTGAGGATAAAAGTTGGCCACTATGAATTTTACCTCTTTTCATAGATTATATATTGTCGATAGCGGTACTCTCTAGAAATATAAATTTATTTAACACACACGTCAGGATTTCCCCTCTTCATCCCGCAAGTAACTCATCCCGCTAGTAACGGTATTTGTGAGAGGTTCAAACACCACGACAACATCAATAGAGAGAGGTCAAAATGGGTGTGTGGTATATGGGCACAATTCAACCCTAACTCAAATGGGATGATAGAAAATAGTCTTTCATTCGCACTTCTCATATGATTTTATCTACTAACCATCTATCTCCCATAGTGCTTTAACAATGTCCTCACATTTCTGACTTCCTATGACAGAAGTCGCCACGTTCTTCCGGTTTCATATCTTCTCACTATGTATTTGTGTGGATTAGGTAATAGTTTTTAACTTTGAAAGTAATAATAGAAGGGACAGAGGGTTGCTCGTAAAGTTATTCGGACGGGGCCAAGTGCTACCATGAAATTCAGAAATAGATGGGGAGGGACCTTTTGTGGTATTAGAAGTAAATAGTAATAAAGTAACGTAGATCTGAACCATACCAAATATGCTTCGTTTATAGCTATGGGATCAACGTTTAAAGACCAATTTCTCGCATGTTGCGGATGGTACTGACACTTTTTGTTAAATTACCCGACTATATGGGCGGAAAATATCTTTAACACCCTAAAGTAAGAATCGAGAGATCCGAGAGTGTAATTACTATCTCAAGTGAGGACGTATTCAATAGAGATACTACCATGGACTGACATGGAAACTGATGTCAATGAATTAATAAACGGGAATAAAAGTGTTTTTCGCAACATAATAATAGAAAATGAGAATCTATATTACGATCCGAATTAACTAAGTGAGATGCCATCCACTTTAATAATTCACGTCTCTGTTCGATTGAATAGTTATTTTATGATTATCATTAAATAGTAAAGAATGAACCCGAGTATTTATTTTAGTAAGTGGGTATATTCATTAAATATTGAGAATATCACACTAATTGTCGATTGGATAGGAAATATAATTAGTTGTTTAGCCTGATTTCTCTGAAGACATAATATCAATAATAAAATAATGGGGGAGAAAAACATTAAATATTGGAATATATAAACTAAAATTTGACCTACTCAAGCTAAACTACTCTCTTGTTTAAATTCTTAATAATAGGTACTTATCGAGTAATACACTAACCCATTCCCCAAAGTTAATTTCTACTAGTCACCCATAGTATTAAGGATCTAAGTAGAAATTACTAACTAATCATACTACAAGACATAACCTCTTCTAGTTTGTTGTCCAGGGAATTGGGTGATGTTCATTCCCCATTCGTCGACCATAATGGGTCCTGTATCTTCTGCTGAAAAGGTTTCCACACCTCGCTCTGATTATTATGTTGTTAATACTCCTAAGCGTATATCAAATAAGTTTCAATTATCCCCCTGTAATGGTCTATGTATTACTTGGTATTAAAATGATGAGTAAAACAAAAATTCTCATACCTTATTATTATTTATTCCTTAATTTTTTGTGGTTCTAGATATAATATTGTTATATATATATATATATATGATGGAGATGGTGATTATATGTTTTTAGGACTTAAGTAATACCGTTTACCATTAGCTAATCTCATAATATATTTCCTCTGTAAATTATTACTTCTATCCTGTAGTTAACTGATTGACCATTAGGAACCAGATGCATTGGGAGAACCTTGTCATGATATCATTAAAGATAATTAGTATAACACTGGATATTGGGAGAATCAGTTATTTGTAAAATATATTAGAAAGAAACCCGTTAATCGACTCATTGCTTCTTAACCGGTAGTCTTTCACCCATTTAACTATATATTATCGATAAAAAAAAATTTTTTATATTAATATGACAAACTTCAATATATACAGTCTTGTAATTTTTATTATATATAACATTGTTGTATAATTAGTTAATTAATAAATGTTCGGTAAATAGAACCTATCATGAAACCTACTTCCACTAGTTTTTACTGAATACTCACTCATTAAACTCTAAAAGTGAGTGAATTACTTTGATTTACTAAATCAATGTTATATAATGATAAATCTCACCTTTACATAAAAATAATATTAATTGATTTATAATAAAAATAGATCAAACATGATAAAATTACCTTAAATCCAGATGAAGAGGGGGATTATTAGATTATAAGTATATGGGTAGGGGGGATGTGGAGGGGGAGTGGAAACGCCCTTCATTTTTATTATTATTTTCAATTAATGAGTTTAGAATTCAGTTGTTTCAAATGAAACATTGTGTGTTGTCTGCAGTAATATGAAGTGGGGCAGAATATTTATTAATATAATCTATTAATATATTTAAAGTTTTGTATACTTTAGTTTATATATATATTTTCAGAAATGAACATTTCCTGTTTTATACTCAACTTTTTTATTTATTCTATCTATTGGAGCATAAAAATTATATATTATAATATATCTGATTGAATTTATTATATTATTTATTTAATGCCATTATATATATATATATTGATCCTGATATTTTATATATAAATGTTATCAGTTTAAAATCCATGGAATCAATGAAATTTACTTGTCCCCCCAAAAGTCAAGATTAAGCCATTAAATAGTCATATCCGTATGCTTTATGATTCTTGTGATTTACCACACTTATGGATTAAGTAAGTCATCTTGATTAGATTTATCTAAAAGAACCGTTGACAAGGTGATGAGTTGGGATATTGTCATGCAATTAGAAGTTAACGTGAATGTTTTTATCAATAAATAAACCTAATTCTATTATGTATATAATATACTACATAAATGCTTACTAGTTACGATAATTGCCTATTTTGTGGCTGAATTCCTTGTCCCCAGTTTTGTTAAATAAATATATCATATTTCAAATAAAGCAATCCTTCCCCTGCAGAAAAATGTAACCGTTATGGTGAAATAGTATTACTCAAAGAATCCTATTAATATAAAAATAATTCAAGAAAAAATCGGATTGTGAGCATAATATGATAAAAGTTAAAATATGATTAAATAATATATATAAAAGAATAAAGTTTACGAAATATTTTACATTAAATATTTAACACTATTAAGGATCTACCTGCAGGGGAATTTATTTTATAAGGTTCATTCTGAGAAGGAATTAATATATATATTTAGTTAATTTGGGAATCATTAATTATATAAGTAAGTAATACCCCTTGATAAGATTAACGTTCGATATTTTGAAACCAGTAATCCTATTTAATTTAAGGGTTCATAGGTTATGAACTTCGTTATGCGTGTGCGAAGTTTCTACATAGTTAGATTATATATATATATATATAAATTATCCATTGTTAAACTTATCGAATCAATATATAACACGATAATTGCTTGAAAATTTGGAGTTTCACTAAAAATATTAAAATTTTCGTCTAATACTTACTCAACGAATATTAAAATTCATTGTATCAGTGTATATAAATTGAGTGAAATGAAAAGACAAAACTTTAGAACATAGAAACAAGAAAGTTTCCTGTGAATGTTATGATGCGATGAATAAACAAAATGAATATAGCCTGAAATACAAACATATTCACTTAAATTTGTTACTGTCTATTCGTAACCTCTATAATTATATATAACAATAAATTTTGTATGTAGTTTAAAGTTAATATATTATTAAATAATACGTACCACTTCACCCATATATCCGTTTAACTCGAAACTGCTTGTCTATTATAATAAACTCACAGAATAATTATATTTAAAATGACTCATACCCAGTTTATACTTAATATTCAAATATACTTCACTTTATATTATATTATATATGTAATATTAATTATTATTGAATATGTTAAATGAATGTTCTGTATTATATAAAGTTGAAATATAAATTCTATAAGTAATAAATAAGTACATAAAAAAAGTCAATCAGGTAGTTTACATTACACCACACCATCTTTTGAAAACAAGAAAGTATATATTATATGTGTAGCAATATTCAGTGATATTATGTAAGTCTATAAATGAGCAATCATGTACGATTAGGTCTGGGCTATCGTAGCGAAGGGTGGCTAATTTGAATTTTAATAATGTGATGTGACGACATATACTGTGTAACATATATATATATACGATAAAGCGTAAGGTTCGGAGACATTCTACCCATAGGTCTAGAAGCCTTAGCGCGTAGATAAAGTAAGAGTGTTGGATAATAAGTATATAATATTATATATATATAAGTCTTAGCTGCTCTCTCTTAGTGAGGAGTCAGGTAACATTTATTAAGATTAAATTTTAGTTTGCTTAAATCGATTTTTCATGTTTTAAAACAATCTACGATTCATATCACGAAAACAATTTGTCCCCATAACGTAAATTTTATTTCTCATATAGATGCCAGGGGGTATAATATATAATGTATATATTACAAAACAAAGTTAATAATTAATAAATAATATAATAATTATTATATGTATATATACGTGATTATATATATTATATATGTAATATATATATATATATATATATTAATATATATATATATATATATATATTATATATTATTTATATATATATATATTATATAATATATAATTATATAATATCTATATATATATGATAAGTCGTTGCATCTCATCATCATGTATTACTTATAACCTATATATAATATATATATATACAGAGTCTCCATACCCGCCATACCTCAAAACTATCTGAATTGATACTCGAGAGACGTTTGTATAAATACAAGTAACTAAGAAAAGCCTATGCAGAATCTACTGTCTATGGAAGAGAGGAGGTAAATAGTATCGAAGATAGATTTAAGTACGAGCCGTAGATGTAGGTACTAGCACATCTCTACAAGAATAGAGAGAGAGAATCTTTCGCTTAGTCCTTTCTTTCTTTTAAAATAAAGCTTCTTTAATAAATTTTCCCAAAAAAAGAATAGGGAGAGGATAGAGGGAATGGACGCAGAGAGAGACGGGGCATGCGAGAAAGAGAGAGAAAGAAGCAGAGTAAAGAAGAACATGACGCAAAGTCGAGAAAGAGAGAGCCCAGCTTCCAACGCCTTAAAGAGCCCCCAGTCAGTACCATTAATTAGTGGGAACTCATCGGCAGTCAGAAAATCCACCCTAAAAGCTTATATAGCGACACAGCGCATGAAACTCCGCGCGATATGTATTGGTAGGAATCGTATGTAAATGAGGGTTTCATCCCTTGGCCCCAGTGGGGCAAACCAATCCATAAACTCCCCTCACACTCGCCTCGTCTGCAAATATCACTACCTGTATAAAGAAATTTGCACCTTATCTTTCTCGCCTCTACAAACTCACATTTTCTCTCCTTCAAACATCGCTAACTGACTAGTGTGTCAAATCCTACTTTCGTTGCGGTCTCCCAGCCGGTGGTTCCCAAGCACACTCGCCACTATACATCCCTTAACCAACCGACGTATCATTCATGTTGTTTATCATCCTCCCTTTCCATATGACCAAACCATCTTCAACGAGAGCTCATTTAGTTCTGCATCATTTTACCCCTTTGCGAGCGCGTAACCACAATCCTTGTTATGGGGGGTTGAGTACACAATCATACACCACTCTCTAACGTTCATTCCTCATCTTTCTCATTTCTAAACTCACCCTAAGCCTACCCAAAAAGTATTGGTCCCATTGTCTCGAACAACATTTAATTCTTTTAGTACTCACTAAACCTCTTATTCCAGACATAGTCTCACTACTATAGCAACATCAACACAGTTCTCAACACCACATCCCTCTAGAGTAGAAACTCCTAGCATCACTCAAAGCCTCTAGTCCTTTTACATAATCCACACCAACGAGGCAAATTGCACCAGCCACCTTCCTGCCAATTACCTTAACACAACTTTTCCTACTGCACTTCGCCATCGCCGTTAATCCTTTATCCAGCATTACCCAAATATTAAACTCAGACACTTGTTCCAGCTGCCTCACCATCTAACATAACTTCACACTGAGAGTGTCCTCACTCACAACCATAACCTTACTCCTACACACCGCAGGACTGGATCGGCTCGATGTAGCGCAAAGGATCTCTGAATTTTACGCTAGGTTATCGTGCCGACCGAACCTTATAACGTCAAAATAAGCTTGGTCATCTGAATGCCAAACCTTTATAGGGTGAATTAACCCTGTCCTATAGAGAGGTAAGAGTGAGGTATAGACAGGGAGGACATTATACAAATAATAATTATTATATTATATTTAATTATAATTATTATATATATATATATATATATATATATATATATATTAATATATTATTATATATACAGTATTATTATATATATTTTATATATATATGTTATAAATTATTATATAGTATATATTAATTATATACAGTATATATCTATATATATATTATATATATATATTATATATATATATATATATATATATATAGTATAAATATATAGTATTTTATGTGTGTAGGGGTGTAGTATTATATAATTTATATATTATATATATTATTATATAATATTATATATATAAATATATATGTATATATAATATATATATTATATTATATAATATATAATATATATTTATATATATATATATATATATATTAAATTTATATATATCATATATTTATATTATAATATTATATATTTTATATATAATATATACTATATTATATATATATATATATAATATAATACTATAGCATATTATATATATATAATATATATATATATATATATATGCAAAAACAAAGCACTGTTTCGTGACTAAATTTCTAACTAATTAGGTTGTTATTAACGATAGAAAAAGCCTCCCTCTGAATGGCAATGAAATCGACTTCCCCATATATCTTTCTTTTTTTAGCTTTTAACATCGTGGAAGGAACGCAAAAGATTATTTGCCACAGACTTCATTGGCAGATATTCAAGTAGAAATTAAATACGCGCGTCTGTTCTCCTTAGATTTAAATTAGGTAATGTACATGGAAAGTGCAAAATTTTTGGCCGAGATCCTTTTTTTTATAGGTTTGTATTCTGTACGTACGTTGTATATTATCATTATATATATTAATATAATTTATATAATAATATATATATATATATATATATATATATTATATATAATATATTATATACTATATATATATATATATATATATATATAGATAATATATATATATATAGTGGCGACTCCAGCAACTTTTACTACTCGTGCTCTCTCTCCTCTCTCTCTCTCTCTCTTCTCTCTATATATATATATATATATATATAATATATATATAATTATATATATATATATATATATATATCTACGTTTGCTACACCAATTATATATTTATAAATATATATATATCTATATTTTATAATATATAGTATAATATATATATATATATATAATATATATATATATATATATATATTATTATATTATATATATAAATATATTATATATATATACATATATATATATATATATATATTATATATATATAACTTGAGATATTCCTGCTAAAAAGAGTTTTCTATGTATTAAACGGTTTTCTTTGGTTGTTCATGGTTAGCGATAATATTATAATATTTAAATAATATTATATATAACTATGAAATTTAACTTCTCAATAATTAATATATTAGAATTTTTTAATTAATTTATTATTTTATTAAATATATTTGTTATAAAATTTCTATATTTTAATGTATAGTATTTAAATTTTATTATACATATTTATATAAACAAATTTTGTGAACTGCAAATTCAGAATTCGGAAACCGTCCGACGTTCCCCGCTCTCCTCATGAGCAGAGGATGCCTACCATTTTAATGGGTTAAAGCGTTATTTAATAGGGTTTACTTATATTTTTTCGTTTTAATTTGTCAATAATCTTTTATATTTATTTATGTAAATGAATGTGAAAAAAAATAAGAAATTTATCGTAACATTATAAATTTGTAAAAATAGATAGTTTCTACAAAATGTTAACTCGTGCAGAGCACGAGTGCAGGAGTCGCCTCTGATAATAATATATATCGTTTGCTTTCTACAACTTCCAAATAGGAATTTTAAAAAAGGTTAGTTTTAGTAGACTATTTTCAAATAAAATTTGTCCAATTTTGATTTTGAAGAAATAATGTTAATATTTTTTTTAGAATAAATAAAACTAGTATCGTTAAAGTAAAATGTATTTGGCAATTTGATACTTCCGTAACTTATTCATATAATAAAAATTTAAAACAAGTAATCGTTATGTCCTAATGATAATAATAATAATAATAAAAATAATAATAATAATAATTCTTTTATCTAATTCTAATAATAATTCTTTTTTTCTAATTCTAATAATAATTCTTGTTTCAGGATGGATACAAGAAGAAAGATGTGTTGTCCATTTGAAAACAGATCTCCTACCTATAATTTTGTTGTTTTTTTTCAACTGATAAGCGAGAGCCTATAGAAATTCTGTTAATATATAGATATATTATAAATATAGATATATATTATATATATATATATATTGATAATATTATATATATATATTA
>JABUQX010072976.1:50000-69539 GCA_015478945.1 Trachelipus rathkii
GGTTTAAATTAGCCGTACACAGACTAAAGGGGGTCTCGGGACCCCAAACTTAATAAATAAAATTTCTTATTCTTTTTAATGTTTATAACGTTAAAAATTTACGTTTTTTACATAGTCTAAAGCAGTAAATCAGTTAAATCAAGCCACCCAACCACCCTCCCTGACCAGTTGTGATCTATTGATCTATTGATTCTATTGATCTATTGATCTGATGGTGATTAAGGTCAAATTTTTTACTAAAATTGTCATGTTTTACATACCCTAAATCAGTAAATCAGTAAATCAAAACCACCATCCACCTTCCTGACCAGTTGTTGATTATTGATCTATTGATTCTATTGATCTATTGATCTATTGTCTATTGATTAAGGTCAAATTTTTTACTAAAATGTCATGTTTTACATACCCCTAAATCAGTAAAAATCAGTAATCAAGCCAACCAAACCTATCCCCCTTCAATCATGATCTAATTGATTATTGATCTATTTGATTAATTGATTCTATTGATCTACTGTGATTTAAGGTCAATTTTTTACTAAAATTGTAACGTTTTAAAGGAGCCCTATAGCACGTAAAATCACTAGAATCAAAACCCACTATACAACTCTCCTGACCATCTGTGATCTATTTGATCTATTGGATCTATTGATCTATATGATCTATGATATATTGATTAAGGTCAAATTTTACTAAAATTGTCATGTTTACATACCTAAATCAGTAAATCAGTAAATCAAAGCCACCCCACCTACCCTCCTGACCAATCATGATCTATTGATCCTATTGATCTATTGATTCTATTGATCTATTGATCTATTGATTTTAAGTCAAGTTTTTACTAAAATTGTAACGTTTTACATACCCTAAGCAGTAAATCACTTAAATCACCACATATCCAACCTCCCTTCTGACCATCTGTGATCTATTGATCTATTGATCTATTGATTCAAGTCAACATTTCAAGTGTCATTTTTGATAAACATAACATAAAAATCAAGTTCTTTATACAAAAGATCAATCAAAAATATGCTGACGTAACAAAGTTTTCAATTAATCAAAGCTAACATGGTGTAACAATGACTATGAATGAATGTACAAAGACAAACTATCACAACCTTAAAACACGGATAAACTGTTAACATTAAACAAAGTTCCACACTTAACATCAGTAAAAGTAACTAACATAACAACCAAAAACGTGACTTATTCACTACTTTTGTCAAACATATCTCTAACATAACGATGTTAAATTTACACTAACATGGTAATAATTAACTAAAAATTTATCACAACAGTGGTTAATTATCATACTGATTTAAACGAATATACTCTAACATAATAAGGTCCACATCAATAAAAGCTAACATGATGTAACATAACTAAGAAAATAATGTCACAAAGACAAACCTATCACACCTTAAACACGAATAAACTGTTAACATTAACAAAGTTCAACACTTAACACCAGTAAAACAACTAACATGGTATGCAAAACGTAACCTAATCTTACTTTTTTCAAGCATATCTCTAACATATTAACGTTGATCTTACACTAACACACTAATATTTAGCAAAAAAGTATCATAACCTTGTCCGATTATCATACTGATCAACAAATATATGCTAACATAACATTGTTTTCACATTAAAGCTTACATAGCATCATATGAACTAGGAAAATAATGTACAACGAGAAACCTAACACAACAACTTAACACAAATAAACTGTTTAACATTAACAAAGTTCCAGACTTAACAGCGGTAAAGTAACTAACATTGCATACAAAACGTAAACCTATTTATACTTTTTCAAACATATCTCCAACAAATTAACGTTTTTTTTACCCCGAACACAAAAATTTTTATCAAAAAAAAAAAGATGTGTCATAACCATGACCTACCCTCATAATACTAACGAGTAAGACGAATAAGTAAAGTTTTTAGGCTATCTCTTTTATAAGAACTCGCCTCCTTTCAAGAAAATACCAACTCTAAACATGAAAATGGATTTTATGCTTTAACCATTTGCATAAAGTGATGCATTACTTATTATATTGACCCTCTGGCAGGATATACTAGCAATGTAGCAGTCGCATTCGGTTTACGATTTAATATAAATGACACTTCGTTGGGGAATAACGAACTCCTCGTGAGATATCAACAACAAGCGTAGAGATGCGGAGAGATGTCACTTCGTATCAACACTGAGAAAAAACTATCCTACTGAAGAAAATAGTGTTTAAAAACATCCCCTTAATGTAATGAAGATATTTTCTTCACCAATCAGAAGAAAGTAAACAAGAATCCAATGCACGAACGAACCATATCAGTTCAAAAGGTTATATATTCTCGTTCGACAACAACAACAACAACATAACATAAGTACAAAGATAAGTTCTTTAGATACTACCAAACGAATATATGCTAACGTAACAATTGTTTTCCACATTAAATAAGCTAAATAGCATTACCCAAACTAAGAAAATAAGCACAACGAACGAATCTAACACAAATTTTTTATGCACGAATAAAACTGTTACATTAACAAAAGTTCCACACTTAACACTGTAAAGTAACTGACATTGCATAAAAAACGTAGCCTATTCATACTTTTACCAACATATCTCTAACATAATAACGTTTAATTTTACATTGACACAGTAATATTTAACAAGAATTTATCATAACCCTTGTTTAATATCAATACAAGCAGCGAAGTATGCTAACGTAATAAAAGTTTCCACATTAATAAAGCTAACATAACAATACCTGAAATAAGAATATGATGTACGACGACAAACCTAACACCCTTACGTGTGAATAAACCACTAGCATTAACAAACTTCTGCACTTATCAAGCAGTAAAATACCTAACACCATCGTGGCAAACGTACCTATTCAACACTTTTTCAAGATATCTCTAACATATCAATGTTAATTTTTCATTAACATCGTAATATTTTAACAAAAAGTTTGGCATAATCCTGTCTAATCATCATACAAAGAATATAATGCTGACGTAAAACAAATTTTTTTACATCAACTTCGTAACATTTAACAAAAATTCATCAATACCTCGTCT
Organism: Trachelipus rathkii; assembly: GCA_015478945.1. Classification (NCBI taxonomy): domain Eukaryota; kingdom Metazoa; phylum Arthropoda; class Malacostraca; order Isopoda; family Trachelipodidae; genus Trachelipus; species Trachelipus rathkii. Next base: position 53,083 of record JABUQX010072976.1, read on the forward strand.
AAATATCATAATCCCCTGCGAATAATCACAAACATAACAAAGTTTTAAACCTAAACATAACAAAAAATAACAAATTTTATCCTAACATAACATAAAACAAGTTCTTTGAATAAAATATATCACAGTAAAGCGTAATAATTTACTGATTTTAAAACAGTAAAATCAGTAAAATATCAGTAAATCAAGCCATCCATCCCTGCAGTCCCCTACCCGCCCCACCACCTGTGATCTATTGAACTATTGATTCAAGTCTATTTCAAGTATCATTTTGGACAACATAACATAAAATAAGTTCTTTATATACCAACCATATGAATATATGCTTAACCACCAAAGTTTTAGCATCAATAAAGCTAATAAATCATAACCGCAACTAGGAATATAATGTACAAATGCAAACCTAAACATACCTAGCGTATGAATAATCAGTAACATCCTGAAAAATTCCCTACTGATCAAGGTAAAAGTAGCTAACAGTCAATACAATACTCGATATGTTCCCACTTTCCCCGCATATTAGCAACAGGTAAAGCCGTATTATCTAACAATTTCCTTTAAACAAAGTGACCAATCTATCAAAGATGCCACCATCTTGAACTATGAATTGACACTATCTTCATCAAAGTGTCACTCGTTTCGAGTATAACATCATTTGACCTATGAATAAACGTAGACATTAGCAAAAGTCTAGGGCAAACCTAACATTATTCAACAAAAACTTAACCTAGGCTCACGTTTCTAACACATCATCGTCAGTTAACACAGTAATATCTTACAAAAACTCATCACTTCTCTAACAAATCAGTGTTATTTCCACATTGTCATAGTAATATTTAACATAACGTACTTAACTTACGAATAAACAGTTTTCATTAACCAAGAGTATCCAAAGCAACATATTACCTTCCGAGAGAAAACCCAGGGGGATTCGCGCCTTGAAAGGGTGTGAATCCTGCGAGGGGGGATCACCCCGAAGGGGTGTAAGCGGGCTTTGGGCCTCAGCCCGAAGGGCTGAGGCCTTACCCCTCCTTCGGAGGGGTAAAGCCCGCTTACACCCCTTCGGGGTGATCCCCCCTCGCAGGATTCACACCCTTTCAAGGCGCGAATTCCCCCTGGGTTTTCTCTCGGAAGGTAATGTGTTGCTTTGGATACTCTTGGTTAATGAAAACTGTTTATTCGTAAGTTAAATACGTTATGTTAAATATTACTATGACAATGTGGAAATAACACTGATTTGTTAGAGAAGTGATGAGTTTTTGTAAGATATTACTGTGTTAACTGACGATGATGTGTTAGAAACGTGAGCCTAGGTTAAGTTTTTGTTGAATAATGTTAGGTTTGTCCTAGACTTTTGCTAATGTCTACGTTTATTCATAGGTCAAATGATGTTATACTCGAAACGAGTGAAACTTTGATGAAGATAGTGTCAATTCCTAGTTCAAGAGTGGCATCTTTGATAGATTGGTCACTTGGTTAAGGATTTTGTTAGATAATACGCTTTACCTGATTGCTATAGCTCGAAAAGTGGAACATATCGAGTATTGTATGACTTGTTAGCTACTTTAACTTGATCAGTAGGGAATTTTCAGGATGGTAGCTATTATTCATACGCTAGGTATGTTAGGTTTGGCATTGTACATTATTTCCTAGTTGCGGTTATGATTTATTAGCTTTATGATGCTAAAACTTTGGTGGTTAAGCATATATTCCATAAGGTTGGTATATAAAGACTTATTTTTATGTTATGTTTGTCCAAAATGAAACTGAAATAAGACTTGAATCAATAGTTCAATAGATCACAGGTGGGTGGGGCGGGTAGGGGACTGCAGGGATGGATGGCTTGATTTACTGATTTACTGATTTACTGCTTTAAAATCAGTAAACTATTACGCTTTACTGTGATAATTTTACTCAAAGAACTTGTTTTTTATGTTATGTTTACCGATAAAATTTTGTTATTTTTGGTTATGTTTGGTTAAAACTTTTGTTATGTTTGCAATTATTCGAGGGATTATGATATGTAGACGAGGTTATGATGAATATTTTGTTAAATGTTACGAAGTTTGATGTAAAACATTTGTTACGTCAGCCATTATATTCTTTGTCAGTATGATGAATAGACAGGTTTATGATAAATTTTTGTTATATATTACGATGTTAATGGTAAAATTAACATTTGATATGTTAAGAGATATGCTTGAAAAGTGTGATAATAGGTACGTTTGAACGATGTGTTAGTATTTTTCCTGCTGAATAAGTGCAAGAAGTTTGTTAAATGCTAGTGGTTATTCACACGTTAGGGTGTTAGGTTTGTCGTTGTACATCATATTCTTAGTTCAGGTTATGTTATGTTTGGCTTAATTAATGTGGAAACTTTGTTACGTTTACATACCTTCGCTGCTCTGTATGATAATTAAACAAGGTTTATGATAAATTCTTGTTAAATATTACTGTGTCAATGTAAAATTAACGTTATATGTTAGAGATATGTTTGGTAAAAGTATGAATAGGTACGTTTTGTATGCAATGTCAGTTACTTTAACAGGTGTTAAGTGTGGAACTTTGTTAAATGTTAACAGTTTTTATTCGTGCATAAGTTGTGTTAGATTCGTCGTTGTGCATTATTCTTAGTTCTGGTAATGCGATGTTAGCTTTTATTAATGTGAAAAGACAATGTTACGTTAGCATATATTCGTTGGTTAGTATCTAAAGAACTTATCTTGTAACTATGTATTGTTGTTGTTGTTGTTGTGAAAGCGAGAATATATACCCTTTTGAACTGGTATGGTTCATATCGTACGTCGTATTCTTGTTTACTTTCTCTTTGGTTGAAAGAAAGAATCTCATTACATTTAGGGATGTTTATACACTATTTTCTTCAGTAGGATAGTTTTTCTCAGTGTTGATACGATGACATCTCTCCGCATCTCTACGCTTGTTGTTGATATCTTCACGAGGAGTTTCGTTATTCCCAACGAAGTGTCATTTATATTAAATCGTAAACCGAATGGCGACTGCTACATTGCTAGTATATCCTGCCAGAGGGTCAAATATAATAAGTATTGCATCACTTTATGCAAATGGTTAAAGCATAAAATCATTTTTCATGTTTAGAGTTGGTATTTTTCTGAAAGGAGGCGGAGTCTAAAAAGAGATAAGCCTAAAAACTTTACTTTATTCGTCTTTACTCGTTAGGTATTATGAGGGTTAGGTATGGTTATGACACATTTTTTTTTTTGATAAATGTTACTGTGTCAATGTAAGATTAACGTTAATATGTTAGAGATATGTTTGAAAAAAGTGTGAATAGGGTACGTTTTGTATGTAAAGTTATTTAACTTTACCGCTGTTAAGTCTGGAACTTTGTTATTGTTTAGCAGTTTATTTGTGTGTAAGGTGTCTACTAGTGTTAATCGTTGTACATTATTTTCATAGTGCATGTGTTGTTATGTACTCTTTATTAAATGTGAAACAATGTTAATGTTAGCATATATTTGTTGATCAGTATGATAATCGGACAAGGTATGATAATTTTTGCTAAATATTAGTGTGTTAGTGTAAATTAACATCGTTATGTTAGAGATATGCTGAAAAAAGTAAGATTAGGTTACGTTTGCATACCATGGTAGTTTTCTTTACTGGGTGTTAAGTGTGGAAGCTTGTTTAAATGTTTAACAGTTTATTCGTGTTTAAGGTGTGATAGGTTTGTCTTTGTACATTATTTCTTAGTTCATGTTAACATCATGTTAGCTTTATTGATGTGGAAACCTTATTATGTTAGAGTATATTCGTTGATCACTAGTATGATAATTAACCACTGTTGTGATAAATTTAGTTTAATTATTAGCCATGTTAGTGTAAAATTAAACATCGTTATGTTAGAGATATGTTTGACAAAGTGTGAATAAGTTTACGTTTTTTGGTTGTTATGTTAGTTACTTTACTGATGTTAAGTGTGGACCTTTGTTAATGTTAACAGTTAATTCGTGTTTAAGGTGTGATAGGTTGTCTTGTACATTATTTTTCATAGTTCATGTTACCATGTTTAGCTTTATTAATGTGAAAAACTTTGTTAGTCAGCATATATATTGTTTGATCTTTGTATAAGAACTTGATTTTTATGTTATGTTTATCCAAATGATAACTTGAAATGTGACTTGAATCATAGATAATAGATCAATAGATCAACAGATGGTCAGGAGGGAGGTTTGGATAGTGGGTTTGATTAGTGATTTAACTGCTTTAGGGTGAATTAAACGTGTACAATTTTTAGTAAAAACTTGACTTAAATCAATAGATCAATAGATAATAGATCATAGATCATAGATCAATAGATCATGATTGGGTCAGGAGGGTAGGTGGGGTGGCTTGATTTACTGATTTACTGATTTAGGGTATGTAAAAATGAACAATTTTAGTAAAAAATTTAACCTTAATCAATATCAATAAGACTTAAATCAATAGATCAATAGATCAATAGATCACAGATGGTCAGGAGGGAGGTTGAATAGTGGTTTGATTTAGTGATTTACTGCTTTAGGGTATGTAAAACGTTACAATTTTTAGTAAAAAATTTGACTTAAATCAATAGATCAATAGATCAAATAGATCAATAGATCAACCTAGACAATGATCATGATTGGACAGGGGGGTAGGTTGGTTGGCTTGATTACTGATTTAATGATTTAGGGTATGTAAAACATGACAATTTTTAGTAAAAAAATTGACCTTAATCATAGATCCAATAGATCAATAGATCAATTAGATCAATAGATCAATAGATCATTAGATAAATAGATCAAGGACAGGTGGATGTGGTTTGATTTACTGATTTACTGATTTAGGGTAAATGTAAAAATTACAATTTTAGTAAAAATTGACCTTAATCAATAGATCAATAAGATCAATTAGATCACAACTGGTCAGGAGGTTGGGGGGTTGGGTGGCTTGATTTACTGATTTACTGCTTTTAAGGTATGTAAAAACATAATTTAAAAGTTTTTTATAAACATAAAGAATAAGAAATTTTATATTATTTAAGTTTGGGGTCCCGGAGACCCCCTTTTAGGCTGTGTACGGCTATTTAACCCATATATGATGTGAGTAGCTCTTATATGAAGGGTAAATACCGAGTTTCATCGTTCTAGGTCCAATATTTAAGATTTGTGGGCTGGTCCGCCGAAATTTGGTCAAATCGTATTTTACCACCGAATACATCTAAGATACACCTAAAAGCTGTAATATAAGTTCGTTGTTCATATGTCAATATTTTTCCAGAATTTTGGGGTGAAGTAACCCCCGGCTTGGGGCACCCACAGTCATTTACACCCCGGGGTCATCTAAGATTACACCCTCAGAAGGTTGTATACCGAGTTTCATCATTCTATGTCATATTTTCAGATTTTGGTGGGATGGTCCCCGAATTTGGTCAAATCGGTCATTTTACCCGTATACAACCTAAGATACAACCTAAAAAGGGCTGTATATCAAGTTTCGTTTGTTCTATGTCAAATATTTCAGATTTTGGGGTGAAGTACCCCGAGACATGACGGGCAACCCACAGTCATTTTACACCGGGGGTCATCTAAGATACATCCTCAGAAGTTTGTATACCGAGTTTCATCAATTACGAACCACTATTCGATTTCTTTAAGTGGGGTGGGGTCCCCCCCTTCGGGGGACCGCACGAGGGACGTATGCTTTGTCTACGACGAGGTTACCTTCCCATCTAACACCCCTCCAAATTTTAATCCAATACGATAACCCTAACCCATGTAGATGTAATATCGAACTCAGAAACTGGATGCGAAGAAGAAACTCGGTGGAAAAAATAACACATTTAATAATAATAAAATACAGACAGATCAACACTAACCGATGCCTGAACAAACCGAACCGCCGCCGCGGCCGGAGCCGGAGCCGGAGTCGGAGTCGGAGTCGGAGTAGAGTCGAGTCGGAGTGGAGTCGAGTCCGGAGGTCGGAGTCGGAACCCGGAGTCGGACCCGGAGTCGGAGCCACCAGTCGGCTCTGAAATTTGAAGATCACTCCGTGATCTGCCTAATTGCTCCTTCGATAAATAATAATAAATAATGTGTATGTGTATGAGCGCGCGCGCGTAATAAAAAATAAATACTGCAAACAAACCACAGACAAAACCTAAGGGTTTGGTGTCTGTTTTGTCGGACTGTGACAGACTCTTCGTTCTGTCACCTTCCCCCCTAAGCTATATATTCTATTCTTTAGTATGCCAAAAAAGGAGCAAAGGATGTCTTGCAACACTAACACTTAAAATAGTCTTTTTATAATATTATATTTATAATATATATATATATTATATATTATTATAATATTATTATATATATATATATATATTTATATAAGTATATATATATATAATTTAAATATATAATATATTAATATTATAATATATTATTATTATACTATTATAATAATTATTAATATATTAATTATATATAATATATATATATTATTAATTATATTATATTAAATATTATATTTATATATATTATATATAATATATTAATTAATATTATTATATATATAATTATATTAATTAATAATTAATATTTATATATATATATATTAAATATATATATATATATAATATATTATATTATTATATATATATATAATTATATATATAAAATATATATATATAATTAATTATATATTATATTATACTATAAACTTATATTATATAATATATATGTACTTACTATATAATTATATATAAAGTATTTAAAACAATAATGCGAGTAACCGAGAAGCGCAAAAAAGCGTAGTCATTTGAATATCCAAAATAAATTTAATTCTATTTTTTAAAGCAGTAAAATAACAGGGTGTAAACCTTTCCGATGAAAATTTATTTTCAGTCATGTAAAAGGTCCGAGAGTCCATAGTATATACTCATACACACGAATACACTCATATTCGTTATTATATACGTAGGTTCAGGGATATATATATATAATACTTCCAATATCACAAGTTCAGATTGACATAAACATATACATATTCGATATCATTGATGTGGTGTGAATGTTAGGATTAATATTCTATAGGAGGTTGTAGGTAGCGAGGAATTGGCATCAAATGGTACACCAGATAGTCTATGTCATATTTAGCATGAATCATAATATATAGATCATACTATTAGTTAGTTTTCCTTAGTCGGTTAGTGTTTAGAGTATTATTTTAATTATTATATATTATAATGTATGAGAGAGAGGTTAACTGATATATAAGACGAGGTCAGCCGTACCGGTTATTAATCATATAGATCAAGTTCACTTTAAATATTTTAGAATCGGATATAGTTGGTAATAGCTATCATGCAGGGAAATGAATATTTGAGGGGATTTACGAAATTTTCTGACCAATTTGTTCACAGAAGGATATTAAATAAAGATATGTGAATAAAGTTCTGAGATTACCTTAGAGGCAGGAGTGATGTCTATAGTTAATAATTTACACCTCAGTATACTATATACCAACGTAGCTCGCTGCACAGCGCACGCGCGCGACGTTAAAGGGTGTTGCCCTGAACACGGTCCGCGCGAACTCGATCGCGCGCAGCCGTCATTTGGAGCGAGCCCTACTTTCGGCCGAGCGGATTCTACCATGATTCGATACGCCAGACTCTGCCCGTGCAATTTAGTCTATGGTACTCGCTTTTAGCGGCTTTTTGCTCTGGTGACTACACGTTAAACTTATCTAGATGATTATTCTTCTCAGTTGAGATGATTCTTATAGCCGGTCAGCAGAGTAAAATAATTAGGTTGAAGATTAATTGAAAAAGGAGATTATTTACAGCGACGTACGTCCATAAGCGCCGATCGTACGTTGGTAGTTTTAATTTTAGGTTTGGTATTTGATTCAATTAATAACCTGTTTATGGAATTTATTTATTTAATAAATAGTAATTATAACACTTTCATGTTTATTTATTATATCATTTTAGTCTAATCCGACGATTACTCTATAAACATAAATTTAGATTAACATGCAAGTTGGGATATAAAACCATTTATTTGGTTTTATCAGGTAAATATTCCGGTGCGAAGGATTGATCACTATTAAAGAGTGCTGTTATATGCGATACAACTTTTAACAATTTTGACATAATTGGTCAACATTTTAACATACGAAGTTGGGAGTGAGGATATTTAGTTGTAGTATCAGTGATATCGTGGAAGTGTCGTTACAATGACTGTTTAGTAGTAGTATACGAGATAATATATACGTATTTATATATTTATCTAAGTTATGGATATAAGTATAGTGTGATAGTTATATAGTATATATAGGTAATAGTAATAACGTATAATGTAGGTAGTGAGGTATGATATAATATACGGTCAATATATATACTCATAATAACTTCTATGGGGTAGTATAATGAGTTGATATATACTGATGGTTTGCAGCGGTTTTACCAGTTATATACTATTTGTATTGACATTGTATACAAGTACGATCTATGTATATAATACAGCTTTTTAGGTATTTGTATATATCTATAGATATGTAATCTACGGTAGTGAAAATATGACCGTGAGATTTTCCATAATTCAGAGGATATCAGTATACCCCATCAACATTACTTGAATATAATTATTTATGATATAATCCATATATAGATAATAAACTGATATATATATATATATATTTTCTATCTATACCTATATATCTATCTATCTATCTATCTACTATCTATCAAACTATCTAATCTATCTATCTATTATCTATCTATCCTATCTATTATATATATTGAGGCGTATAATATAATTATATATATAGTAAATATATTATATATATTATTATATATATATATATATATATAATACTAAGCCATACCATATATAAAGAAACACATTTTAAAACCACTTAAGACTAGAACAGGAAATCAAAATTAGTTCTACAACATCATAACATGTAGTTATGGGTTACGTTTTTCAGAGACTCAGTAAACACAGGCCTAGGGGGGGTCTCCGGGCGTCTCCTCCTCAGACTTAATCGCTTAAATTTCCGAGGTAGAGAAGATCAGTTAAGTATACTAGATCTAGAAAACTGTATAAATATCTGCTTTTATATATTTTTTAATATTTTGATTTCCTTGTTTAGTTCTTAAGTGGTTTTTTAAATTGTTTCTTACATTTATTAAGAGTTTGAGCTGTTTTAAAACTCTCTAAAGATTTAATCTTTCGCTATATTGATATGTATTATATATATATAATTATATATATATATATTACGTATATATATTATCCACATTATAGTAGTCTTAAAAGCATAGTAAATATGGCTAGTTAAATTACATATATTATTTAAGTCCATATTATATATATATATTAAGTATATATATATATATATATATATATATATAACCCATAATACAGGGCGTATTTAGGGAGGGGGCCAGGGGGGGCCATGGCGCCCCCGAAATTTCCTGACACTAAAAAATTTCTTAGGTATACACCTACTCGTGTTAATACATAGTACCAAGTTTGTGAGTTGCAGTATTTATAATATTTAATTTTCAATATATAATTAGTTGATCGATCTGAGTCAAGGAATCACATTAATGTTTCTACTGTAATGATACACATAATTATGGTCATTAGTATATATAACTATATAACTCGACACTGACATCAAGAAAATGCAACTTAGAAAGTAAATCGTTAAATTCAATCACCACAGCTGATTCTCTACCGTAAGAATGTCGTCATAGACGCGAAGTTGTGACATCTTATTAGGTACTCTGTTGATCTAAACTTTGATGCTAAGTATTGAAATTGCTGTGTTGGACCTACTAAGAATTTTGATAATACTATTCCAAAATACATGATGCCAAGCAATTTTCCTACATTTTACACGGTTCCACCATCTACATGTTATTTATTATTTTACCTAGCACACACATTTGACATTTTTATTTACCATTCTATGGATGATTTAAATTATCAGGCGATTATTTTTGTAGTAGAGAGGTTTTCTACACAATATTCTCCTTGCAGATTCTTATTTAATACCGAAAATCAACGGGGTAATGTAATGTAGTCCATAATGAGAATGATAAAAAGTTGTAGATATTATTCAACAAGGCACACAAGAATCTTGACAAGCCCAATCGCAAGATTTCTAGTAAAGCACCAGATGCGCGATTTATGGATTTAAATGGCATCCAACACAAGATCGCCCGAAAACCGCAATAGAATGACTATAGTTTTATCTTGTTCGCCAGATCCAACAATTTTCAAAAATATTTACATCTGTGTGGCAAATACTCTGTCCGCACAATCATAGATCTATTACACCGCTGTTTAGGATGAGCTTCAGTAGATAAGAAGAATTATTCAAACATTCAAGACTTCTGAAACCTATTGGCATTTGATGAAATTACTTTTTTGGAGAGAATGGAATAGACTTAGTTGGACTACTTGAAATGCCCTCCTCTAGCAACATGGGAATATTGAAAATAACATAAATTATTGAGAGAAGATGTTTATATATAAGAGAGTCACATTCGCTCAACTACTCATTGTCAGGCAAATTTTTAAATTTTAATATAAATTCTATGGATAAGAATGATTATTTAGTTATAGGCTATAATAAACTGGTTCATACTCATTTTTACCTTCTAGGACATTTTAATAATATTGTCCTTCCAAAGAGGTAAACTTTATCTATAATACTTAAATAATATATAAATCAACCATCTAATTACACCTCCCTTACTCATGACCATTATATATATAGTTATTATATATATATATATTGAGTATTCTTATATATATATTAGATATTATCTAAATCTTAGATTATCTAGTTGGAATTATCTATATTTGATATATATACTAAATGGCATATATTAAACCTCATATATGATTTTAAAGGTTTAAATTTTTACTAAAATATAAAATTATAGTTACATGTTTATATAACATATATACTCCAAACTTATATTTATAATTAAATAAATATAATAATTAAATCTACAAAGCAAGATCGAAGTTAATTGTTAAAGGGTATGTAAATCACCACGCCCCACCATTTCCATCTTAACCTTCATATACTAGTACCAAATTACTATATGAATCTATAAATATGAGATTTACTATATGTAATACTATATTATGATCTAATATTGAATTCATTAATATTATGAGGAGTATCTATATATATATAAAATCATACCTAGATTATATTAAGTCTATATAAGTATTATATTATAACTTATAATAATAAATTGATAAAGAAAGATTTTGTTACGACGCCACCTGTATATATTAATCTATTACCTATAATAGCAGTAAATCACATAAATCAATAATACCACTAATACTACCTATATCAAGAATAACTATCTATCCCTCCTGACCATCTTGTTGATCTTATTGATCTATTGATATCTATTGATTCAATGATCAATTTTCAATAAGTATGTCATATTTATGGGATAAACACATATAACATAAGAAATATACCAAGTTTTTATCCATAAAGATCAAACATAATATAATGCTGACGTAACCATGTATTTTCACATTTAATAAAGCCCTAACATGGTTGTAATACATGACTATGAAAATTATTAGTAATACATATAGAGATACAATAATCATACCTATTACAATATATATCACTTATTATAAAACTAACGAATTATATATAACTTGGTATTATATACTATTACCAAAGGTTATATCTCAATCACCTTATTAAAATATAATCAGTTAAAGTACTAACTAACAACCAATACAGTACTGATTGACACTTATATTCACACTTTTAGTCAAATCACTATATCTATATTTCATTAATACTTAATCGATGTTAATTTACACTAATATGGGTATAATAATTAATACTTAAATTTCTAAACATATATACATAAACAGTGGTTAATTATTCATATAACTGGATTATATATATACAATCAGAATATAATTATACTACTATATATAACTTATAAGGTTACATAATTAATCAGGCTCATGACATGTATTATATAATCAATAGTTACGATATAGTTAACATATAATATACAAACTACTTAATTTAACTATTTACACGAAATAACTAGTTATATATATTATATACCATAATAATAGTTATTCACACATATACTACGTTACTAGTAGTCTTTACATATAATGGTTAAATTGCAAATAACGTTAAACCTAATCTTACTTTATCAAAGCTTTCAATACGCATATACGATGTTTATATTTTAATACACTCACTATACTATATACTATATATATATTTATGACAAATAATGTTATTTATATCATAACCTATTGTATATCCGGAATTATAATCTAATATAATGATTACACCAATTATAGATATGTACTAATCAATATAACATTATGTATATTTACTACATATTTATTACAGTCACAATAAGCTATATGACTAGTAAAAATATAATGTACAACGACTAAAAACTTATATCACAATCTTCAGATAAATAATAATTAGTTAACATTAATTACAGTAATTTACCTATATAGTATACTTATTAATATAACAGCGGATAACTAGACCCTTTAGAGATGTTTTAGACATTATCTATACGCATTCACATAGTATACTTCTGATATTATTATAATTTTATACATACTTATTTTCAAACATATCTTCTAAATTTTACGATATAATCTTACATTGACAAATCGCAGTAAATTACAAAATAATAAATCGTGTCATACTACCATACCTACCCTCACTCAATCATGATTGTATTAATCGATATATATGAACGAATAAGTGTTTTAGGCTGATCTCGTTTTTAGACTCCGCCTCCTTTCAGAAAATACTAACTCTAAACATGGAAAATGATTTTATGCTTTAACCATTTTGCATAAAGTGATGCAATACTTATATATCTTGACTCGGCAGTGAATATACTAGCAATGTAGCAGTCGCCATTCGGTTTACGATTAAATTATAAATGACACTTTCGTTGGGAATAAACGAAACTCCCTTGTGAAGATTATTAATCAAAAGTCGTCGAAAGATTGCGGAGAGATGTACATATCTGGTATTAATCACTAGAGAAAACTAATCTATCTGAGAAAATAGTGTATAAACATCCCTTAATTGTAATGAGATTCTTTCTTTCAACCAATCAGTAAGGAAAGTAAACCAAGAATAACACGTACGAATGAACCATATCAGTTCAAAGGGGTGTATAAATTCTCGTTCGACAACAACAACAACAACAATAAATAGTACAAAGTAGTTCTTAGATACTAACCAACGATATATGCTAAACGTAACATTGTTTCACATTAATAAAAGCTAACATAGCATACCCGAACTAAGAAATATGCACGACGAATCTAACACAACTTATGCACGAATAAAACTGTTAACATTAACAAATTCCACACTTAACACCTGTAAAGTACTGACTGGCAATACAACGACCTTTCATACTTTACCAAACAATTCTCTAAACATATTACGTAATTTATACATTGACAACAGAAATAACAAGTTTATCAACTTGTTTAATTATCAACGAGACGAAAGTATGTAAACGTAACAAAGTTTTCACATTAATAAAGCTAACATAACCTGAACTAAGAATATGATTACAACGACACCTAAACCCTTACGTGTGAACATAAAACCAAGCATTAACAAACCTTCTGTGCACTTATCCAGTAAATAACCTACACATCGTGCCAAACGTACCTATTGCAACTTTTTCCAAGCATATCTCCAACATAATGTTAATTTTACCTTAACATCGTAATATTTAACAAAGTTTGGCATAATCCTGTCTAATCATCATACTGGCAAAGAATATAATGTGAGTCAATGTTACATCAACTTCGTAACATTTAACAATAATCATCATAACTCGTCTAATATCATAACCCTGCGAATAATCACCAACAAACAAGTTTAAAACTCAATAACAAATATTTTTCCCTAAATAAACATAAAAAAAGTTCTTTGAATAAAATATCAAGAGCGTAATAGTTTACTGATTTTAAGCAGTAAAAAGTCAGTAAATCAGTAAATAAGGCCATCCCCTGCACCCCTACCCCACCCATGTGACATTGAATATTTGATCAAGTCATATTCAGTATCAATTGGACAAAGCATAAAATAAAGTTCTTATATACAACCCTGATTTGAATATATGCTTACCACCAAGTTTTAGCATCAATAAAGGTAACAAATCATAACTGCAACTAGGAATATAATGTACAATCAAACCTAACATACCTAGCGTATGAAATAATCAGCTAACAATCCTGAAAATTAAACTACTGATCAAGTAAAGTAGCTAACGAGATCATACAATATCGATATGTTCCACTTTTCGAGCATATTAGCAACAGGTAAGGCAGTATTATCTAACAAAATCCCTTAACAAAGTGACCAATCTATCAAAGATGCCACCATCTTAATTGACACTATCTTCATCAAAGTGCCACTCGTTTCGAGTATAACATTTGAAACTGATGAATAAACGTAGACATAGCAAAAGTCCTAGGACAAACCTAAACATTACAAAAAACTTAACCTAGGCTCATGTTTCTAACACATCATCGTCTAACACAGTAATATTTAAAAAACTCATACTCTCTAAACAAATCAGTGTATTTCACTTGGTCATAGTAATATTTAACTAACGTATTTAACCCTTACGAATAAAACAGTTTCAATTAACAAGAGATCCAAACAACATATTACTTCCGAGAGAACCAGGGGGATTCGCGCCTTGAAAGGGTTGAATCTGCGAGGGGGATAACCCCGAGGGGTGTAAAGCGGGCTTACCCCCTCAAGGAGGGTAAGGCCTCAGCCTGCTTACGCCCAAAGCACGCTTACACCCCTTCGGGGTGATCCCCCCTCGCAGGATTCACACCCTTTCAAGGCGCGATCCTGGGTTTTTCTCCGGGAAAGGTTAGTGTTTGGATCTGGTATTGACTGTTTATCCGTAAGTTTAAATACGTTATGTTAATATATATGACAATGTGGAAATACACTGGATTTGTTGGAAGTGATGATTTTTGTAAATTACTGTGTTAACTGAGAGATGTGTTAGAAGTGGAAGCCTAGGTAGGTTTGTTGATATTTAAGGTTTGTCCTAGACTTTGCTATGTCTACGTTATTCATAGTCAAATGATGTTATACTCGAACGAGACATTTGAATGCAGTAGTGGTCAATTCATATTTCAGATGGTGCATCTTATGATAGATTGTACTTTGTTAGGATGTTAGATAATGCTTTACTTGCTAATATGCTTGAAAGTGGAACATGATCGATATTGTATTCTGTAGCACTTTACCTTGATCATAGGGAATTTTCAGGAGTAGCTGATTATTCATACTAGGTATTTAGGTTTGGCATGTTGAAATTAGTATTCTATGCGGTATATTTATTAGCTGATTGATGGTAAGAACTGTTGGTGGGATTGACGAGGCATATATTCTCAGAGTTGGGTGAGGATCATAAAGATTAATTTTTATTTATTTTGTTCCAAAATGATACTTGAAATATGACTTGAATTCAAAGTGATGTATTATGGCAGGAGGTCGGTTCGTGCGGCTTGGATAGGGATGATGGGCTGAGTGGTCTGATTTATGATTTTACTGCTTTCAAAAATGCAGTTATGAGTAACGCTTTGATGTGAGAGTGAAAGTATCTGGTTTACTACGAGCAAGTGTATTAGAAATTGTTATGGGGGCGAAAATAGAGGTGGATTGAATTTGTTTTTGGTAGAAAACTATTGGTTGGGGAGGTTATGATGATTCGCAAGGATAAGTGGTAAGAGGAGTTGCTTAGGTTTTGTTAATGGTTTACGAAATGATGAGGGTGAAACATTTGGTTAGTCGGATAAGTCTTTGGTATATCGTATGGATCGTCATCAGTTCGATGATCCAACTTGCGTTAAATGGAGTTAAAGGTAAATTAACAGTTGATATGTAGAGATATGCTTGAATGGGAATAGGTTTACTTCACGAATGTGTAGGATATTAGTGCTGATAGTGCAGAAGTTTGTTAATCAGTGGTTTTATTACAGTAGGTGAGGTGTCGTTGTGACGGTATGTCGCATTAGTTCAGGGTTTGTTAGTAGACTTATTATGTGGAACTTTGTTACGGTTAGATCTTTCGCTGCTTCTGTAGAGTATTCAACAGGGTTATGATAATTCCTTGTTAATATTACTTGTCATGTAAATTAACGTTAATGATGATTGAGATATTTGGTGGTAAAGTATGAATAGGTGGTGATCGTTATTGGGTATACTAAGGTGCAGTACTTTTAACGGTTAAGTGGCTGGGAACTTTGTTATGTTTAGAGGACAGTTTTAAGGATTCGTGCATAAGTTGTGTTAGTCGTCGGTTGTGCATTATTTTCTTAAGTTCTGGTAATGCTAGTTGGCTATTAATGTGAAAACAATGTTAC